>JAQGBX010002240.1:0-21160 GCA_034698745.1 Megaphyllum sjaelandicum | reverse complement strand
CACAGTGAAGGCCTCAGAATGTCAGGGTAGTGAAAGCAGTTAAGTCCACTCCCCTTAATTTAGTGTTAAACTCAGATAATGTGGATCATTGCGGAATCCGCATGTGATCATTACGGAATCTGACCTAAGCATGATTCCTTTGGTAATTTTCTACAACATGTTAGAAACAAATTGAAAGTCACGCGTGACGCCATAATAATAATAATAACGAAACTGAACATGGTCCATTGAAGCGAAATGTTGACCGAACTGCAACGTTACTTATCATTACAGAATCTGACCTAAGCATGATACTCATGCGGGAAACCGCATCTGATCAACAACCTTACTCGAGATCAACCTCAAGATCACGTGGCGGGACATGCTCGAAATTGGATTTTATCAAGTAAGCGAACAATTTGCTTTTACGAAACACGTTGATCGCACTTCCCAAGAGCCATGCTCGAGATCAACCTTGAGCAAAAGAAATCGGCACCGGGCTGTTCGTCCAACTGCGTGTGAATTCCAGAGTTCGGCCTTCACCGAGCCATTGAGGAACCAACAGTTTCCGGCCCTGGAGCATCAACACCGCGTTAAAAAACAAAACACGTGGAAAGCGCCCTCTAGACTCGAGCAAGCGAACCGTACTCTGGCCCAGGGGTCATCGCGGGCTCGCAGCGCCCTCTACGGACAACAACGTGCAAATTCTTTTCAGCTCGGCTCGGACAGAAATTCCGAAGCGGAAATCCTTCGGTAAAGCTTGTTTCAGGCCTGGCGGGGATTTGATTTTACTTCGGTTTTTTTATGGTCGAAATGAAAAGGGTTAAAGACGGGAGAGAGAAATGGAGGTTGAAAACAGGAACTAGTGCAGCGCTAATAACCCTTTACTTTTCGTTTGATAAAAAATTAAAAAAAAACTGACGGGGGAAGGTAGAAGTCGGTCAATGGCTGCTGCAAAAAAGCGGGGTGTGGTAATAATAATGATGTGCTACTTTTCAGCACGATGAGACAGGACGATTTGTATCTTGTTTTGCATACCCCGTGCAATTTTTTTTTTATTATCCACGATAAACAAATAATAAACAAACGATAATGTTGGGGGTCTGTCGCTACAGGCGCCCCTTTCAGTCACGAGCCAAATAAACAGAACGGCACATTTTTTCCCCCCATCCAAATAAGAAAAAGTGTGTTATAAATGGATTTACTGGGAAGTTTCGAAAACTTCGGTAGTTCCACCACCATGGCGCTGCCAAACGTGTCTTAGACATGGCCGCTTCTGTGATGGGAGGTACATGTAGCTTAATGACATGTCTTTATTACGATTAAGTGGCTGTTCAATTTTGACATGATATGTAAAAACAGCTCATAAAATGAAGAGGTTTTGTGCCTACAAACATTCAAAACATAGTTGTTTCGGTCCATCAGTCCATCTTCCTGATCTGAAGACGACTCGGAGATGACAACGGCAAACTTTCAAAAAACCAAATATAGAAAATTTCGTAATATCCGGGGGTGGGAAAAAGTTTAATGTTTTAACAACAATGGTCGTTTGCGGAGGAAGAAATGAAGCACGTATTGTTTAGTTAGCAATTATACAAATATCTCAGGTATAGTCCTCGAGATGGAGCTATTTCTAAAACTCGACTCAGACGCCATTTTGAATGGCATTGTTAGTTTTGGCGCGGTGTAAAGTCTCAAGGTCGCGTTATGTATCATAATTCACGAGCAAAAAAAAATCAGAACTGCATTTTTTCCTTTACAAGTACGAAACATAAGAACCGTATAAAAACAATCCCAGACAAGAATACAAAAGTTTAGCACGGAAGGGCGTATGAAATAGCAGCTTCGAAGTACTCTGGCATTTCAAACTTTACCATCTTTATTTACAAGGAGGTCACAGCCACGAAACCTTAGATTTTTTGGAAGCTTTTGAAAAAAGTGCGATAACGTTCTTTGCGGTTAAAGCGTTAATGCACGTATCAACAGCGCCATATCCTAGACCAGTTTTCTAGTCTCGAATAACTAGAATTAACCGTGCAATACAGTCGAGAGCAAAGAGAAAAATCTTCAAGAACGAGCAAGTAATCACTTTAAACCTAACCATGTCATTAGAAAAAAGACAGTTCGAGGTGCTCAACGTCAGCAGGTACAGGTGTACGTGTATTCTGCCTGATTCCAACTGAGCAGAATTCTCTCTGCTGCAGGTGTGACGCATGCGCACTTTGCATTCTGCTCTCGGTAGGTGGCGCTACTGCTCAGCTGAATTTCAGTGAGCTTTTTTTCTTCAACCTGGTCCAAGTTTTTCTGCTTATTCCCGGTTTCACGCATGCGCACTCCAAGATGTCGGACATTATCAACATAGTCCCGAGTGGAGCAACATTGATAAAGGTAAACAGGCGTGCCAGTTGTTTTAAAAATGCATTTCTGCGGTTTTTTTTTTGGTTTTTTTTGGCATCTTACAATGTTTATAAGAGCATCCATTTTTCTACGTGTAGACTATAGAAGATTGAATTTTTAAATTCAAAACTGAGTTAATTTTGCACGCTATTAGCTACGATGCTTTATTTATTCCGCTGATGAAATGCTGCCCAGTGGGAACATGCAATCGGCCAGTCTGTATAGCAGTTCGAGCAGACGAATTTCTATTTCACTGCACATTCTGCCCATGCAGTGGGGAATCAGGCATAACTTTCGAAGACAGAACTGGGATGTCACAACTCCAATCATCACCAAAGCACGTGATCCGTCCCACATGGCGGCTAACCCAGATAGACAGTATCTGGCACTTCGGCAGCTGCGACATATGGCGCATTCGAATCGTCAACCTGGTGTACACCGGGTGTAGGCAACGAGGTGAGGCATAAGTCCGTACAAGTCTTTTTTCGCCTGCTGCCTGCAATAAGTGCCGAGTTAACAGACTTATGCCTCACCTCGTAGCCTACACCCGGTGTACACCAGATCGACGATTCGAATGCGCCAATAGTATACCTACGTGGTCGTGAAGTCACGTGTGCGTAACGAACGCTTCCATCCATTCCAAACAGCGTCATAACCGTGAGTGCTTTTTCAAACTCAGCGTGTCGACACGTGACTCCACGAGACTGCCAAAACCGCTCCTGCCAGAGTCACTGAGTACACCCTGAATAAAAGCCGGCGCGGAATCGCATCAAAACAGCAATAATGACAGGGGATTCGAGTGTTTAATCAGTTTCGATTAACCGAGCCTTCATTTTTTTCAGAGTAAACACAGGCTTAAAAATCTCCCGAGAAAACGCGAGTTTTCGTAGAGGCTCGCAGCGCCGCCTAGCTGCGACGACGCTTCGGGTGCCTCGGGGCGCGTTTGGAGGCCCCGCAGCAGGCACTTTGAAAAGCAAACACGGGCACAATTTAAACGTAGAAAAATGGACGGAGCTGTGATGACAAAAAAAAAAAAAAAAAAAAAAAAAAATATCGAGGGAAAATACCATACCGCACGGGCGTTTGCGTGAAACTTTTCCATGCAGTTGCTATGGGAACGCGGGCGCTGTTGCCGAGGCAACCCGATTGAAAAGCGGAGGGGACGCAGATGGAGGTGACTGGTCAACAATGGTTAACTCTTTGGGCACCACCGCAGCACCGGGATGCAGCGCCCCCATTCCTCCTTCTGCTCGCCAGTTGGCTGTGACCGGAGCGGGCCTTCCCCCCCACCCGGCGTTTACTGGAAGACCACAAAAAAAAAATCGGTACTTACACGTTGCGCCTCTTTCCTCTCTGGCCATGCCTTATTTTTTCTACAGTTCGAGGAACGAAGTGCTCGCCGGCTAAGCCAGACATGCGCAAACCATCAACCTGTCAACCCTTTTATCAGTCAGGGTCGTCCTCTAAGCTCCGAGCTCGAGATTCGATTTTTATGCCAGCGGGGGCAAATGGAAAAAAAAAAAAACAAGCAAACTCACGTCTGACCTAGACTCATGAAGAAAGGAACCAAGGTGCAAACCCCTCCCCCCAATCCATCAATTGATAAGCAGGTAGTTTTCGAGGCGTCCATATCGAACATCACTAGCATGGGAATAAAGGCTGCGATTGACGCAGGGGCCGATCATAAATTATAGGGTACAGGGTGTCCGCTCGCGGAATTAACACCTATGGTCGCTGCTGGGCATTGTCGTGAGGCAGGGATGAGTCAAAAATAGGATTCCAAAACACCTATTCCATTCCTGGATGCATCGTATCAAGGTATCAATTAACTGTCAGTAAGTATCAGTCGACTGAGCAGCGTGCATTTTTGGGGGTAGAGCACAATCTTCATTTTGATGAGATCACCTAGAATCTCTGAGATCTGAGATCAGCGTGAGGAAATCCAAGCAGCACCACGAGCATTTAAAAGGAAATGATCAAATGCAGAAAACAAACAAAAAAGTCTTTAGTAAATTCGCACACTACTTGCAAAAGAATCCTTGGAATCTGTTCATTCTCTCAATTATTTGTCGGTCCGAACAGTCCGAACCAGTGACTTCTGAAGACAGTTTTAAATTCCATATCACATTTGGAAACCAGATCTTACTCGAATATAAACTCTGCAAACGTGTGATGGTGTAACGCAAACCTTACACCGTTTCCATGGTGTCACCATCAAGACCAGTTTTAATCCACGATTACATTAAAGAGTACAACGTAGTACAAACGCCGCGTGCATAAATTATATTAAAATTATGCACATCGAGAAAATCAAAAAACATGGATTGGCAGGTGTCAGAAGTAGCCTACTTCTCACAGGGATCAAATACGTGGCAATTGGGCCACATTATTATCCAAAATCAGTTTGCTTTCAAAATTCCTTAACGTGCTTTAAGCTGTCTTCTATCGTATACGTAAATTTGCATAATATTGGTATGCCAAAATCCGAGTATAAATGCATAATAACGAGGATAACTTGGAACAGGTTTCACGTAAGGTAATCAGGTACAGGTACAAATTAAGTGTATTTTAACACAAGTAAAAAAAATCGAACCAGCAATCAATAAACGTTTTTGACAGAACCACAACCATTTGTTTTTTCTTTTATCGAAGTCCCTTATAACGAGCAACTATAGACATCTGATTAAAATAATAAGCAGTTGGGAAATTTACATCTTTAATTAACGCATAGTTAGTAACGCCATTGAAGCGAAATGAACACAACTGGTTTCGAAAATTGGCTTGGTTCCCTATACTAATTCCACCAAAAACGATTAATTCGACTTTTAGCGAGTTAATGTGAATAATTAAAGAACGTTTTTATTTAATAATTTTCTTCAGTTCCTTAAAGTTTGGAAAAACGGAAAATTATTTGATAATCATGGTAGTAATTCTAAACGAGCCTTGCGTCAAGTGGGAAATTTCAAGGCCCAAAACTATAAAATCGACAAAAAACCCAATTCAATTGTAAAAGCACCTATAGCAAAACTAGGTGGTTCCGGTGTCTAAGGTGTATTTCTATTTGGAACGTTCTGTTACTGGAAACGGACATGGCTCTGTTTTTCTCTTCGATAGATGGCGCTAATTTACAAGCCAAAAATCATTGCAATTCTGAATTGGTTGCCCACAATTTAACAAATGTTTTACGGAAATCCTGTTAACAAGTTTAGCAGTAGATCGATCCTTAAACGGAAATTTTCAACTATTTATATCAACTCACAACTGAATTTTCAGGTTTGAATTTAATATTTACAAAATGGTTACAGTATACACATGGGCAACATACGGGTACGAGCAGAGTGGAACTTATTCCAGTGGCTTGCCAACCTGTTTCGAACCAGTGTCGCGTAGTGGTATTGCAGGCTTTTACCACTAGGCAACACTGGTTTTTAAGCTACTGGAACAAGCTTCACCCTGTACAAATTGGGTTGAAATATTGTATGCTATTTGATATTTTTAATATTACGAATTTTCATAATTAAAATTCGTAATATTAAATAATATTCTAAGATTGCAAATAACCTACAATTTTTCAGCCATAACTTGATTCATGTTTAGTAATATTTGGCAGCATCCATTTTCAAATATTAACATTTTCTTGCAATGACTGGAAAGATTCTACATAAAACGTAGATTTCTTGGATCAATGTTTTTTTTTTACTAAAATAAATATCTATTTCAAATCATTAAATATAACCTCTTCCCTCGGTGAAATCAATTGACTCTTCCCAGACAGACCCAGGAAAAAAAAAAAAACAAGAAAAAAAAACTACTTCCATGAAAAATAACAATTTTTCGGATTCTAGAAATGATAGCAGTCCAGACTACGTTCATTTTTTTTTTCCTCCATGAAACATGTATATAGGTCTACATTTTTGCTTTTTTTAAGAAGAGAAGAAGAAGAAGAAGAAGAAGATGAAAGAAAAAATAGAAAAAAAACTAGTCCCATATCTAATATAAAGATTATGGCAGATATCGTTTCCACGAAATAGGTTTGTTGCTCATAAGAAGAAATGGCAAGAACGAGAAGAGAAGACAAAAAAATATGTTGCTGCCTCCATAATATAGCTAACAAGCAGATACCGTGCTCGAAAATGCAGTCGCTTTTTTTTAATCAAGAAAAATTAAATAGCTCCAGACCACTCAAATAATAAATAACTCTTTCGAAACGCATTAAACTTGGTAAAGTGGGATGAATTTCTTTTTTTCTTCAAATAAACTAAAAAAAGTAATAATAAAAAGTTTAAATTGAGGTTTAAGACTTTCTCTAATAAAATTTAAATTACCAAACATTTTTTTCCCTACCTTCATGCAAATTTTGATTAAAAAATAACTACGTGCAACTCGTTAAGGTAAGCATAACCACCCGAAAAATGTTGGTGCATTAAGCAATGGGCTTTCGGAAACTCGAAATCAGGGGTATGGAGATTTTAAAATGATTTTAAATAAGCTCACGATTTCATTTCTGCAACACAATCACTTCAATCACGAGTGACATCGAGTTTTTATGTTAAATATTCGAATAATCTTCTCCAATGATGCAAATTGCCACAAATAATTACCAAACGCGAAAAAATTAGGAATTTTTTTTTATTTTGCTGTTTATGTTGCTGTTTGATTTTCTAACCTCTTTTATGCGATCAACAGTATGATTTAGTTGTCCTTGTCTCCGAAAGATGGAGCTATATGATCTGGATACACCATGGATGGGGGGAGAACTGGTTTGGCAGTTTTATGGCCCCGTGGTAAATTGAAAAGATTTTATGGCCTTGGAATTCCCCACGGAGTTAACGCTCTTGGGGGTGTGCCATGATTGGCCAATAATATCAAAGCCAGTCAGCCCGCCAGCCAGTAACTAAAAAGATGGCGTCGTTTTGTATTTTATATATATAGATTTATTGACTAATATATTCGAGAAATCGAGCAGATAGTCACAATAAGGAGCTAAAATTCCGTTATCACTTTCCGGAAGATCTTAATCGCGGCCATTTTGTAAAAATTGTGCACCGAAAATCCACTTGAAAGTGCCTTTTTTAGCTGCCGCCAATCCCTACCAAATTATCAGAATCGCTAATTTTACGACATCTTGTAAAATTCAGCATTTTATTGGTGTTTTCAGAATTAGATTAATGTTTTTACTCCATTCAAACGGAGGGCTATATAATTAGCCAGTGTGCACCCATGTGCCACTCTGGAGCTATCCGTGCCCGGGTTAAGATGCTTGATGAGCTGCCACCATGTCACTATAGTGTTTAACCAGTGGGGCGTAACAATTGTCACCCCCAGGATTTACCAGTCCTGGATTTCTGATCGGTAACGGCGCATCAGTTAAAGGAAAATTCAGCAGGCAGCGTTAGTGCCATGGCTTGAAAATCCCTCATCAGCCTTTCATAAATGGGTCTGTCGAGTCATATGGCTAAATAGTGATTATACGGCTCATTGACACCCCATAAAGGTGTCTGGTCAAGCTGGAATTTCACTAGCTCCTTTTGAACAGAGCACATTCCTGGAATTCAACAACCAAACAAATACTTGGATGAATGAGACCAACTGACGTTATGAAATGCCATAAACCTCCACACTTTTAAGTATTTTTTTTCTCGTTTCTACCAAGTATCCAGAAAACAGGAACTTCTTTCAAATGCATGCAGAAGAATGCAATCCAAACAACGTCGATCGTGCAATTTCCGATTTTTTTTTAATGGGTGAAAAGTTTGGATTCTACCATGATTCCTTTTCAATTTTTACGAATAATTACCTAGCAAATCGACCCAGACTTTCGGCTTTCGACAGTCGTGTACATTTCGTAGTGGTCATCTAATGTAATTGCAAGGAAGAAGAGCTGTTTACTATTTTTAACGAAACCTCCTCGGAGACATTGAACGCCAGATCGTAAATTGATTTCAAGATTGGTTGCAGCAATCGCCAGAGTATAAAGGGTGCACAGACTAACAATCTAATACCTGCAGAGTGACATAGAACTGCGCAAGCCTTATATACTCTCCAGGATGTATCTCCGGAGAATTTCGATATTTGCGAGCCGAAGATAGCGCATTCTGCACCGCTGATTTTTTTCGTCCCCCCTTTTTTTTAATATATTACCCACATTGCATGCTGCTGAAGAAAAAGAAAAAGAAAAAAAAGACAGAATGAGTATTTGCACAAAAATGCCAAGTTTTTACAGCACAACAACGTCTGGAACGAGAGGGAAAAAAAGTACAGCAGACGTATCCTCCATGAAAGTTTAATATGCGGAAAATCCGAATAGGCATCATCTGTTCAATAAGAAACAATTTCTGGGAAATAGCGGGTCGAAAGGCGAACCTCGCCTCGCGCCTGCGCAGTGAAAACTGTCAGCCAGGAAAGGTAAATCGGTTGAAAGGTTGACTTTCAGCGCCCTCTGTATCCATTTGCTATGGCCAGTGCTTTGCTCCAAAACCGCTAGAGAGCCAGATGCGCCACCAGTGCCCGCGTAAGACAACTACACGTTTGTTTTGCCTAATTCATAATGAGTCAAAGGACGGTTGCCAGGTGCAAAGTGAAATTTCTGACGTCATTTGTCGTCATCGACTTAATGGCGGTGCCATCGACGACTTGGAAGAGAGCTCCAAGTCATTTCCGGACATCATAAACTAGAGCTTAGCTCGATCGCCTGCTACTTATCTCTGGAAATCGTCAACAACAGCTCCACTCATCTGCTACCCTGCGTCAAAAACTGGCGGGAAAATTCCAAAAAGAATGCCAACATATTTATGGACCATTAAAAAAGGACAACATCGTATAGAGGGGATAGCCTGAGTCACGGACACAATGTGGACGGGGGGGAGGGGGTATGACCAACTCGGACGTCCACTCGATTAAAAAAAAAAATGTCAAATAAAATCAATTCCCAAAGTAGGGGATGTGTTTTAAATTGCAAAAGTCTGTAAACTGGTTACCTCCAGTCCTGGAAAACCTTAAAAAGTCTGAACTAAATAGTTCGGGGTCCATTCGCAAACTTTCACATTTTTCCAGTACAAATTTGAAAATTTTTTCATTTTTCTCGAGCATAAACTTGCAACATTTTACAGCGTTAAATTGTTAGTAACCTTTCAAGATGGAAAAAAAACTATAGTCTCTACCGTTCGTCGATATCATTGTGAATTAGGCATTTGGAAGTTACTGTGTACTAAAAACAAACTGAAGCTTGCGAAATAATTACTGGCACACTGCCCAGAAAAAAACGAGCTTAATTAAAATAAACGATCAACACATTTTAATTCCGGTTGTTTTTCAAAAACAGCCCCAACAAATTGAACAACCCAGCAATAATGGGGAAACGTTACTGCCCAAACACTGAAATCAAGACATTTTTTTTTTTTTTTTTGTGAAATTCATGTCTCCGCCGGTAGATATACATTATTAAAAAGCATAAACCATTTCACAATGCTTTGTGAAAATACATGATGAATTAGACGCTCAAAAACGTAAGCATTTTTCATCGGTTTGCCGCCATTTTGAATTGTTGCCTTAACATTGAAATCAAGCCATGTTTTGTAAAATTCACGTCTGTGCTAGTAGCAAAATTATAATTCACAACCATCAAACATTGCACAACGTTTTATTTCTTCGGTATCCATCCATGATGGATTAGATGCACAAAAACGTTTGCATCGAAGCAACGTCTGCATGGTGGCATCTTCCACCGGTTTCCACCATTTTGAATTCCATTGATATAAAAAAAACCTCAATGAATAAATCTGTTCATGACATTGGTCCCGTATCGTACTTCCACGTGGCCATCTGATATGAACATATACAGTATGAACATCCACGGTAAAATTCTAAAACAACGTTGCAGAAAAAATAAGGCCTTTCCAGGTGCTGCAGTAAAATTGCGTGCACGGTAAAAGTAGCTTATTGCACCGCGAGATCAGCTAAAAACCACCTGTAAGGAGCGTGGTAGAGTTTGAACAGTAGGGCCGTAAAAACACCGTGGAACTTTCAATATTTGTTGTCGACCAAAACTAGTTAATTTCCAATGCTAAACACTTGGCTATTAAACAATGGCAGGCATTGGCAGCAGACAGCACTCAAGCTGCAGCGTATAAATCACCTATTTTTAAACAAGCAGAGGGCTAGGAACAACTTTACTTAAATACGGTATAGGTTCTATACTGTCGTGCCATTAATAAACGCAAGCAGCGCCTCCAAGTGGCGAACAAGTGAAACCCAGTGAGGTATAGCTTAAAGGTTAGCATTCTCGTCTCACATTCGGTAGACCCGGGTTCGATTCCCGGGTCGGCTATCCTCGATTGTGGCTTTTCATGGTTTCCCACAATCCTTCAAGGGCGAATGCCGGGATAGTTCCATATTAAATCGGCCATGACCGTATTCATATATTCCATGTTAGGTTGGTAGCGCCCCCTAATGGGGGGTCCGTCTCAAAGGACTAAGCTACTCTAAGATAATGATACAAAACAAGTCAGCGAAAAACTTACCCATATTAGCGAAGTTTGTGTTGGTCGAAATATTGCAGCCAGTTTAACCCGACGCATCAAATACTAACTTTTAAGTTCCATTAGCCAGCTAATTAGCCGGAGGATCCAAATCCTAATGGCGAATTCAGATGGTGCAATTCGGTGTGCACCGGTGTAGGCTACAAGGTGAGGCATAAGTCTATAAAGTTTTATTGCGGCTGCTGCCTGCAATGGTGCCGATTTAACAGACTTATGCCTTACCTTGTAGCCTACACCGGTGCACACCAGATTGACTATCTGAATTCGCCATTATTAACTAAACTCATTTAACACGGGCACCTACTCGTTATTGCTTATTTTTTTAGGGAAATATACATGGGAAATTAGGAATAAACATCCATATCACTTCACAAACAGAAAACACAATTATAGATATTAATAAAAATCATAGCGTTAATTCATAATTATTGATGCTGTTGTCGTTGAGCAGCAAAGCAGTGTCCTAGTCTTGGAAACGTCGCTTGCCCTGAGCCATTGAAAAGCAGGCCAGTTCTCGTTTTACAAATTATACAAGTAAACGGGGATTTTTAAATCAGTTATTTAGCGACATTGGAGCTTCTTTTACTGGGTCTTTGGTAAGCATGCTTGAAAATGGATAAATGAGGGTAGAATCTAGTCCATTAATTATTATGTAACTTCTTCCTAGCAATTAATGACCTATCACTCTTTCCCACCAAATGCCAACAGGGGCCATCCAGAAATGGTGTCACAGCTTTAGGGGGGGGGAGGGGGGGTATGCTGAATTTGTGACAAATCGTGACAATAGGGGTGGGGGTAGACTGTCAGTGTGATGTCAGTTTTTATACCTGCCAATGATAAAACAGTCCACCTTTTATTCACGGTTTTAATCTAATGTCTCATGTAAAGTTATTTTAAAATGGTTTAAAAAGTGTGCACCTTAAATACTAAAAGCTAAGCATAACATTCAATAAACAGGAAGTATGGATGTGTGTAGCAAGGAGGGTGGCTGCTATGATAATATAGTAAAACCTGTTAAGAGTGACTACCAAAAAAATGCTATGTTGGTCACTGTACACAGGTGGTAACTCTACAAAGAATGCCTGAATTAAATTAAAATTATAAACATGTACACTGCACTTTTACATGTAGACTGTAATACGCGTATATTAAAAAACCACAAAACCAAAAAGTACAGCTCATCATGTCCAAGGGTTAAAGCAAAATGTAGCATGACTCATCTGTTATCTGGTCACTTTTTAAGGTACAAATTAGCAATGTAAAATTGCAAAATAAAAGAAACACACACCGGTCACTGTACACAATAGATAAGTGGTCACTGGTCACTATACTGAAAATTTTTATGAAGAAAATGTACACTAGAAAAAATACACTAAAACGTGGTCACCATTCAAAGGTGGTCACTTTCCAGGTTTTACTGTAGTCCATTATCATTACAACGCTCAAGGACTGATACTTACCTGTAATTACGTTTCATTTTACAAGTGTTCATTTATGTTTTTGTTTTAGCACATTAAATTTTCGTTTTACATATAAGCTTATTATTTTAGTGGTGTACTAACGGCCGATTGAAAAAATCGTGACATAATCATTATTTTGAAGGGAGGGTTGGGGGGTACTGAAAATTTGTGACAAATTGTGACATGGGGGTGGGGGGTCTGAAAAACTTAAAAAAATGCGTGACATCATTTCTGGATGGCCCCTCAAGGATTAGCGCTGACCAGTCTAAATTTTAATACACGAAGCTTCTTGAATCCAAGATGGCGGCCAAGGCGCAGCATGTTATACCGATAATCTTTGGCTGCCATCTTGGTTTTGGAATGTTCAGTCTTATTTGATGCTGGTTAGGATTTTCAAAGAAAAAATAGGGATTAGATTATTGATGCCAAAATGCGAGAGAGCCACCTTCCGCACGAAACGCCGTAGCTATTTCGAGGTGCTTGCAGCGCTACTGTGGACAAATATTGCAAATGCGACAGGAAAAACGCTACGGCGCTTCATGTAGATGACGTTAGCTTTAAAGGATTTTTAATTGGTGCCTTCAGTGAGATTTCCTATATACGTATAACCTTGTTCGTATAAGTAGCGATTTTGAAATGGTAATTAAGTTTTAAATTATTACTAAGAGGAAGTGTGAATGCTAATCACGTGCTCATGATTCAAATTTTGTGTTTTGTGTACGTTACTAAGAAAGTTGGACAATTTATTTGCGTACCAAAAATAAACAAGCCTTAAACAAGGATTACAAATTGGAGTAAAAAGCGTTAAAAGATTTCTTGAAATCACAATTCGCAATGCGTTTACTACCTGGTCAGATTTTAGATCCCCACAAGAGGGATCTTTAACGTGCTGAGATCAAACGGGATCTGCGCGGGACCTCGGTTTAAACTCTTATCCGAAAGAGCCGCCACTTAGAGAATTTTGCACATCCTAAAAATTCTCACCGACCTCGACCGGGGAGCGAACCCCGCTAAAATTTTAGTTCGTAACTGGGAACAAAACATTCGGGAAAACTCGGGAAATATACATGCAGTGCCCCGTGCACATAAGCTGTTTTTAAGACGTTAAACAAGGAATCAATTTCCAATGGCCTAGACGAGAGCAGAAATGTCGTAATTTGTGAAAGTTGAGCATATGCTCAAATTCTGAATCCTGAAATTCAGCTCTAATGTCCCCCAAAAATACACGTGCAATATCGAGTGCAGAAATTTCGAAATTTCTGAAAGATGAGCATGTCCATCCCAACACCCTTATCTTATAAGGCTGGGCATACAGATAACACATGGTTAATCTTCTATACCAACAATGCATGCAGATGGTCTAATTCTGACTTGCGAGTCGAAGCAAATGCTCCAAATTTTAGCTTCAACGATTTCACTCAGCTCTAATGCCCCATCGCATATGAAAAAATACATCATTTGGGTTGATGGATTACACCCCCCTACCACATGGTATTTATTTGCTGATAGTAGGGTACTGAGTTGAATTAAATTGAATAGCGTGTTTTTTTCACAATTGTAGGCCTATTTCCAAAGTTGAAATCCGTACACGTCAGCTTTCGGCAAATAAACAAGCGTAAAATAAATACAAAAAGTATGTTAAAAAAAGGTCAAATGTTATTAAAAAATGCAACATCGAAACTGACTACCAAAATAATCTATATAAAGCTCTGTACGATGAGCATACGTTCTATAGTTCATGGCCACTGAACTGGAGCAAATGCTCTAAATTTCGTTTTTTTTTTTTTTATTTACGTCCTATATAGCGCTATTCCCACGTCTTATCATTTACGATGAACACGCTTCTTTATATAACGCGAATCGTAAGAGTTAAGACAATGTTAACTAATTAGTCCTATACAGTAGAAGAGCAATCCTTTTAATGGGTTATCAGCCAATTAAGCCGTTGCCTGGCTCTTAAATAATAATTATGTAATTTAACGTTTATAGGTATACGTTAAGATATTCCTTAATTAAACATTAATTAGCGTAGACGCGTTGCGCCAAAATGCCCTCCGTTGGCAAGGACCGACATGAATAGACCTCGCTGCTATAATGCAATTAATACTCTATTCAATTAGGAGATGCCGCTCATTAAATAAGCATAGTCTCTCTCCGGAGAAATGTAAATATTTTAGGCCCAAATAAGAAAGACCCTCGCGCTGGTCCAAGTGAACGGTTAAAACTTAAGTCATCGGCTGAGCCTAACTTATGCATGGCACTGCTTAACCACGCTAAGAAATAATGGTGAAACTATGTATTTTTATCCCCCGAGTGTATTTACTTGCCTATTTTCAGCTGTTTAAAATAATTTTTGAATTTACTAAACAATTGGTGGTATTTCTAAGCTCATTAAAAGGTGTTTTGAACAACAACAAAAAACAGTTCAACAGCACCTTTAAGGGTCGGTTGCACCATCAGAGGTTAAGAATAGCAACTACTTTGCAACTACTTTGTACTTTGTAACACCTACTTTGTAACTCTAGGTTAACCCACCGTTGTATTGCACAAGCATGGCGGACACTACGGATGAATCTGATGAAGCTAGGGAATTGCTCATGCTACACCACCTAGTCACGCAGACAAGTGAAGCCATGATCCGCAATCTGGCAGCATTGGTCAAAGTTAGTTTCTTTCCTATCCTCTATTTTGGTTTCAGCAAGTTAAACATGAGTTCCTAACCCTGGAGATAGTTAAATTTCAATTCAACTCAATACCACCAGTAAATGAATACCATGGGGTGAGGGAGGGGTGCAATCCATCAACCAAACTTATTCAGTGGTTACCACGGCATTAGAATGGACCCAAACATCATTGCAAAACTGAATTTCGTGAAGCTTAAGGCTATCTTTTGGAAAAGAGTTCCAACATCTAATGGCATATGCAAGAAATAAGACCAATAGCATGGATCCAAATGGGCTCGGAGTTCCATAGATGGATTGGAATGACAGGTTCTACCACCTACTGTAGGTAGTTTCGTTGATTTCCTCCACCATACTTAAATTTCCAGACAAGTTAAATTTTTCAAACAGGCCTAACAGGAAAGATTCTGTTATGGTATTCTTGGGCACCTTTAAGATAAGGTATTCCATAAAATCCTATCTCGGAAGTTTTTCTTAACACCAAAAACGTTTCGTATTTGTAACGAGTCAAAACCACCTTTTTAGATGTTTAAATTATCCGATCCTCAAATATTTTAAAAGCATAAGAGATTCAGTGGAGAAGTGGCGCCATATCAAAAATGGATAAGGCAAAGCTAAGCACGATATCATTTACAGTATATACTTCAATTGATATCGAACAAGAATGCAAATTTAAAAATAAAAAAATAGCAAAATTGCATCCATGTGATAAAATCCCATTGATGGCCAAATCAAAAATGTCCTTGACAATATTTGCTTAATATCGTCAAAAACATTTTTTATATGGCACCTGGAAATGAACGAACCACAACATCCTGGAAAAAATGTCATTCGTCCATATCCAGAATTTACAGTTCTTTATTGACAATCAAATAACTTCCAATAATATACCAAAACTGAGCATAGACTAAAACCATAGTCCTATATAGTTTATATGAAAATTACGATATTAGAAATTGACCACGTTTCAACACCCTAAAAATGTCGCATAACTTAATAAATAATTACATTTTTTTCAATGAAATGTTTACTGAAACAAATGAAAGATAATCAAGACACTATGAAAATTTCAGCTTGAAACTATGAACTTAAAATAAATTATAAAGAAAAATAGTGAGTGGGGAAAAAAGTAATTCAACACTTTTTTCTCCCCATTGGAAGAGGGATAAGTACTTGGAAAAAAACATTTTTAAGAAAAACGTGGTTTAATAAATGTTTTCCAAACACCTAGGCAATAAAATCAGAGAATGTTTTGACACAGAAAATGACCAGAAATATTCCACATAACACAGATATTAAAAAACCACGGCCACTTTTCACCAGAAAAAAATTACTTCCCATAGAGTTTAGCATGGAGGGGGTGGAATAAAGAGGTGATATAAATTTTCATTTTAGTCATGATAATATAAAGGCTAGAACATACTGTATGTGGATGTAATAGACCATCTCTTCACACAGAATTAAAATTATAAATCAGGATTTAAAGAACTACACAGTACTTTCTCCCCATTCCCAATGATGAGAAAGTACGGCGGAATACGAGTATGAAAACGAGTATTTATCCCCCACACCAGTAAAAAGGCATCATATTACTATAGTGACCAATAGTGATGTGTGCGACTCTGTGCCTTAAAAATCTGCTTTCGGATTTCAAAAAAAGAATGTTATAAACATTCTCGAAAGCTTATAAGCGCTTCTGGTTGTCTCAGCCTGTCTCGGCTAAGCTTTCTTAATCTGTGCTCTCATTTAAAAAGCATGCCCCATTCTTACTTGGTGGCGCTGGTTTACGCCGAGGGTTAGCGCCTGCAAAAAGCATTCTTTGTGCTCGCACCCATAGATGGGCCAATCTGCAGAGCTTGAAAATCATGCTTCTAAAGGGAGCTAACGAATTCAGCGTATGACCATACTGTACATGCTCCACACGACCACATCAACCACATTTCGAAAACAGGTATGCCAGTATAAACACTCCATCATATTACCGGCATACTAGACACTACATATCTGCGGACAATATCGCTTAATTCGCTTCAATTCCTAATTAAAATGTCCGCGTTAAACGAGACTAGCACGCTCGAAGGATCTACGTATGGAAATATATACAATTAATGGGAATTTAATTACTGTAATTAAATGGAGACAAACTCTCGAGTGGCAGGCAATATGACAAAACCAGGTCGCGTGCAGTACTATATATACTGCATAATGATGCTGGATACTGTATATATGAGCGGGAGTTATAAAAAAACAACTTAATTTTGCATTCAAATGCTCAACTTTGAAAATTGCGGATATACGAAGCTCAATTCGTATAGTTGCTATCAAGTCGCAACACGATACAAGGTGTTACGTCGATGTCGTGAAACTGCTTAACGCTATACAGTACGCAGCGTTATATTATAATCCACGAACCATCTCAATTTATCCAAAAACGAACATTACTGTTGACCATTTACAGTGAAAGCCGCTTAAATCGATCACTCTTAATCCGGTCAGCCATTTTTTCAGTCAAAATAGAACGGATGCATACATCTAAGCATCTAATGCATCAGCGCCTAGACTCACGGGGATTTCACCGCCTATTTTAGAAAATGAAATTTCAGCCGTTGCAACAATTCCTCTTCTAAACACGAAATACGGCTATTATTATGATATATAATGTACATCGCGAGTCCAAAACGAACAGATTTTAAAGCCACGTCTATGCGATCTATTTGGAATATATTTTTAAAAGTCTTATTAGACGTTATACATGTATATACTTCTAAACGAGCTACCAGAAAACGCGTAAATGGAAAATAGTTTAACACCTTCACGTCTAACAACAACAACAACAATAAAAATAATAATAACAACAATAACCTTATTTCGTGAATGGAAATGGAATAGAAAGGATGCCCAGAGTAGGCAAAAGAGGACTGTTCACAATCAGTAATCCTTGTATCCTGTATACCGTCAATACCTACAAATATGTCGCATCGTTCACGTTCATTGCATTACCACCTTGCACAATCAGTTTAACTGACAATATTTCATTTTTCCACTGTCAGTAGAAACACGTGTCTGTCGTCAGAACGGACGACTTAATCGCGATCATTCCGTGCATATAGTGGCGCAATTTGGAAATACGGGTCAGGTGTAAGACTATGTGTTCAATACTGATGACAGGCATTTAATGAGATGCACCACCCACACAGTCAACACTAATGATAGGATTACTGATGCGAGTGCGAACAATATAGTCAGTATACAACTGCCCCAAACCACGCACCAGTATACTGATTCCAAAATCTAGATTGTTATCAATACTGGCCATCATTGCACGTGTTTTCACCCAACACGATCATTCTCAATGTCAATCACAGTATTATTTAACGTGTATACAGTCAGCCAAATGTCAGCTCTTTAAATACTAATTTAACACGTACGTCTAATACTAATAATAGTACAACATGTACTAATAATAATAGCCTTATTCCGTGAATGGAAATGGAATGAGTAGCCTACATCTCTCACATTTAGCCTACTGTAACCAAGACAAAATTTTAGAATACAAAAATTAGTTGAAACAGAGTTACAGTTGGTACAAAACAAAATTTACGTAAATTAATCTAATGAAAGCATATACGGTACTGTAAGTACACGTTCTATTCTATTCTGCTCTTTACCCTATACGTTCAGTACGTACAGCACCATTCGACAGGGGATATCATTACGCTAATTTACGCAAATTAAGTCGGACGACGCAGTCCGGTCACGATGGACCCCAACATCACAATTCAGTTATATTCCCCGTATTTGGGACCTTGGAACGAGGTAACAGGGTTGGAAAAGAAAGACGGTCATGGCCGATTAAAGACACGTCTTCTAGTATAGACGCTAATAATTCACAGAAACGTGTACACGTTTTCGTCGTGGCGCTAGCAAAACTTATCAAAAAAAAAACAATTTTTTACATGCACGTACACTTAGGATCACGTGATACATAAAAGCCCCAGTAGCAATTATTATCCGATAAGACCACGCATCGCGTTTTTCCACAAATGCAGTCACCGCAACAAGGGGCTAGAAAAACCACTCCTCCTTAACCGTCGATTACAACAAATACCAAGTTCGGGGCAACGCGATTTAGGAAGGACGCACGCACGCGTCAGACTCACCTGTTCGCGGATTCCCGGGGACACCGGTTTTCCCAACCGGGAAGAAGCGCTGCCAATCCCGCTAATCCTAACCATATACAGTCGCCCTGGAGGTCCAAAGTTTTTCCCTCCGTTTAATCGTCGTCGCGCACACTCTCGGAATATCCTCGACAGCGATCGGGGGCGTCGCGGCGGCCAAAAAGCGGAATATAAGACGCGGCGGCGGCGCTTCGAGCGAAATCAGCAGCCGTCTTACGTCGACGCTACTGCTGGAAACAACAGCCGCTCTCGTCGCACTCGCGTTCAAAGTCAACGGCAAAATGAGAGAGAATCGACCGCGCGGTGCGACGGCGCTAAAAGTAATGCCCCTAGCGGATATCGGGCCAACTAATTACGCCTGCATTATTCAACGCGCGCGTCGGGCGTCGGACGCGGGAAATGAATAACGAGAAAGATGTGCGAAACACGGTTTCGGAGCTTTGAGTACGAGCACGGAGAATGCTTACTTTTCGACGTGCTTCTTTCAGCTTAATTCTTTCGTGCTCGTTTCCAGTTTCTTGTTTCCTGCTTTGGGGGAGCACAATGAACGCCGATATCAGCGCGATGGTCAGTGTGCTCGGTGGCGCCACTGCATGCGTCGTGCTATAGGTGAAACCTTCGCGTAAAACCTCGCACATGCGCATTAGCTTCTCACGATGAGCGCTGGACACGTTTTTACGGTCCATAGGCGGCATGGCTACGCTTTTGACCAATAGTGATCCGTGTGCCACCGTGTCTTACAAATCTGCTTTCGGAATTGCTTATCAGCGCTTCTTGTAAGCTCATCCTGGCTCGGCTAAGCTTTCTTTGTGTGTGCCCTAATTAAAAAAGCATGCCGCGATCTTATTCCGCTTGTTGGCGCTAGTGTACGCCGAGAGGTAAGCGCCTGCAATAAGCATTCTTTGTGCTCGCACCATATTGCCTTTACGGCGCGGAAAAATATCCCATAAAAGGAGCGCACCTTTCGGCGATGCCGCGAATCGAAACCACCACGCCTGATTAAACCTCTCGGGAAATGAATTAAACCGAACAAGGTACAGTATCTATAATTATATACTATCCTTAAAATGGTTTCGAACATTATTTTCGACGCCATCTCTTAAAATAATATCCTTCTCAAATTTCTTCGAAAAAAGGCGGCTTCACTCGCTCGCTTATCGTTTTGAAACATACATGTATTTTACATCGACTCTCATCGAGCAGAACTCCTAAGATGGCGGCAATTTTGAACAATCCCCTCTCGCGATGGATTCATTTCTGTTCGACGCGTTCAAATGAGATGAGGCGATATAGACACGCTTCCGTTCAATTATTGTATCAACTATCGTCTAGATGTGTACCAAGTATATCGAACCGAACCAGTTGTGTAAGCAATAATCGACGCCACAACTCGATTGAAACTCTATACAGTAGAACCTGTCTAAAATCAACCCGTGTAAAATAAAATACTCTCTAAAATCAAAATTTCCCCCGGTCCCAAGCGTTTGATTTTAGACAGGTTCTACTGTAGTGTTCGTCCACGTTTTACGTTAAACACAGTTCGTAGGATGGCTACGCAGTATACGAAGAGACCAGTATGTGACTCCGCCCACTTTTAGCTATAGCCATGCATAGCTCGCTGCGCCGCACAGGTATAATGATTATGGGTTTATGGAAAAAGTCGTTCACTTAAGTGAGTTACTTACTCCCTTCTACTTCACTTAACAAACTGAACTAGTTCGTTCACTTACTCACTCGAGTGAGCTAGGTATTTTTCCGTTCACTCGTTCTCTCCGTATATGAACATCAATGGTGCCGACATTGAGTGACCCTACTGGTCTTTTCGTTTACTGTGGTTGGGTACGTCTTCTCTTCCCAGCTGATAAATCCCATACAGTCTCATTCAAAAATTCAATGAGACTAATGGGATTAATGGGTCCCATTAAAGT
>JAQGBX010002239.1:0-21169 GCA_034698745.1 Megaphyllum sjaelandicum | reverse complement strand
GGACAATTGAAAATGTCCGGACGATGCCGGAAAATTTAAAATGAATGGGCGATGCCGAACAAATGGAAATGTCAGGGTGATGCCGGACAATTGAAAAAGTCCGGGAGATGCCGGACAATTGAAAATGTCCGGACGATGCCGGAAAATTTAAAATGAATGGGCGATGCCGAACAAATGGAAATGTCAGGGTGATGCCGGACAATTGAAAAAGTCCGGGAGATGCCGGACAATTGAAAATGTCCGGACGATGCCGGAAAATTTAAAATGAATGGGCGATGCCGAACAAATGGAAATGTCAGGGCGATGCCGGACAATTGAATTTTTCCGGGAGATGCCGGACAATTGAATTTGTGCGAGTGATGCCGAACAATTGAAAATGTCCGGGCGATACCGGAAAATTGAAAATGTCCGGGCGATACCGGACAAATAGAAATGTCCTGGCGATGCCGGGCAAGTAAAAATCTCCCAAAGATGCCGGACAACAGGAAATGTCCGGGCGATGCCGAACAAATGGAAATGTCCGGGCGTTGCCGGACAATTGAGAATATACGGGCGATACCGGGCAAGTAAAAATATCGGGCATGCGTCAAATATTGCATGTCAAATTGAAACATTTTATACTTTACATGTATATGAAAAAATATATTTAACGACTAAAATAAGTACATATTTTTGTCAATATGGGTACGCATAAAAAATACTCTCTTAAGCAACTCGCAATGTTATTATTGGAAAAGATGATTTTCTTGCGGTTTTTTTTTTTTATTATTTTCAGAATCGTTTGCAAAATAAGATAGTGTTTCTTGTGTAAAAGGTAATATCGTGAACAAAGTATTGCAAAAGGCGCATAAAATGGGCATTGAGCCACAATGAATACCACAGAGTAAAAGTGATAAATTAACAAAATTAAGCGCTTCGTTTTACTTTCTTTTTAAGTTAAAAAAATGCATTTTTTGTGCCAATAAAATGAATAGAAATTGTGGAACTGTTTGGTTTGGTCGTTGTTATGAGGTCTCTTTTTCCGTTATCATATTCCGTCGCTGAGGAGGACAATGTTTCTTTATTTCAATTATTTTGTAAATTAAAGTGTAATCAATGATAAGTATTGAAAACACACCACAAATTAAAGATTATAATGTTAAATTAATCATTTTTCTAGTTACTAGAAGTAAATTTAAAGCACACGTAACAATGTTTTATTTGTGTCCATGAGATTTTGCGATGTATAAAAATAGTTTTTTTGCTATAGCACTTTGCACTGCAACCTTTTCAAATGCATATGAACTCTGAAATGTCATCAGAGTATCAAAATTGTTTTATGTGAACATCTACATGTACATGTCACTATACATTTATATCGTGTGTAAAGTTATTAGTATACCATGAAAGATTGGCATGTGTCTTTTTTATCTGACCACCACTTATGAACAGGTATATGCCATGTATAACTGGATAAGGTTTTGTAATGGATGAAAGGTTGAAAAAAGCATTTTGTGTGCCAATAATAAGTGCAATGATGTGTTTGTTAAAGTTAGATTAAAATCTAGTGAAAATGCCCTCTTTGAAAGCGTTTCATGACCATGCAAAACTGAATTGAAATCGTGAATAGAAAATAGAATCTCTAGTTAGTGATAAATTTCCTATCTATAGTGTTACGGCTATAAGATATGCAACAGCAAATCCCGCTAAATTGAAACCACAATTTATTAAAATGAAGGTTCTATACAATAAGTGGTATTTACAAAATAAGACCCAACATCATTAGTCTATATTCTTGGAAAGGTACAGAAATCTTCAATAAAATTCGTAAAACGTTTTAATGGTATGCACTATAATTATTGGCTCCATAACGTATGAGGTCCTGCAATCATGTGTTATATAGGGTCTCAGTTCCTTAATTTCTTTCATATGATATCTCATGCTGGCATTCCACCTAGAATGAGCAAAAAGAAGAACATCAGAATTCCATCGTTCTCAATTTCTGCTCTTTATCCCCGGATCTAATTTACGGATGTTAAATGTGATAATCAGTAACCAGAAAGTCAAAAATTCTCATAAATAAAAATGGATATAAGGCTTGCAACACTTACAACACCAGAATATTCCGAATTGGTAGCAATACATGTCTGGTGCATTGCGATTACATCTTCCGCAACGACCCCACGTCCTATCTTCGCTCACTTTCCACGATTCCAAGTCTTGTGACCGGCAAATTTTGAGAGCCGAAAGGGCAAAACACAACAAAACGAAAACGGCTATGACAGCGACCTTCATGATTCTTGACGTTTCTGAAAAGTATTACCGGTAGTGCTGAACGGTTTAAAGCAATGCAATAGACATGGGTACAGTCAACGGATTGAGAGAATCTGAATTCGAGGAGTACATGCACCTAGATACCGCAAATCTTTTTTTATATTGAGTTGTGGATTTTTCCCTTCATTTATTTTCATCACATGATTCTGATTCAGAAGCAAGCCTTGCTTTCATTAGCTTATAGCTCTAAATATGCCACAAAATGACATTTTCTTTCTTCGAACTTGTATGATTTATATGAAGTGTCAATGTCAGGATACTGCCAAACGTAAACTTTACAAACTTACATTTCGTACAATCATTTTGATATGTCGACAAATTCAACACTTTTTTTCGTGCAAAAAGTATGTTTTTTCTGGGTTTTTTTTAAACGAATTGAAATTGCTTTTTCATATTTATGCAAACATTGTAACGAATGAGGCAACAAAAACGGTAGACAATTGTATTGTTTCATTATGCATGTAGTCTTAAAAGTTCAACATTAATTTCTGTTACATATGTACGTTTAATTTTATCGTTTGAGAAATTATTGTTATCATTCATGATTTTTTTAAATTGTTAACATATCATTCTACAGTGTACATACTTGAAAATGTGTTTTGACTTGTTAATTGACAGGATTGTTTTTCGTTTCATCTGTATAGCTTGTCAACAGTGAAAACTGCTCGCATTGATGTGTATGAAAAATAGAGCGCCGTGTGTGGATTTTTTAGCGTTTTTATTATTTTTCACCAATGTTTACAAAATTAGTTAAATAATGTTTCTTGTGGAATAATGTACTTTGTGAAAAAAAAATTATTGCAGCAGGCGTGTTATTTGCAATTGGGTGCATGCTGCACCACAGAATAAAAAAAATATCATATTACCAACTCAACCGCTTCCATTTACTCTTTGCAAATTAAAAAAAAAATTCTCCTATATTAAGTCTAAGAACGTGTTTGGTAAATTTGGGCAAGAAGTCGATTGGGGATTGACTCCGAAAGCGAGTTATGGCGCAACATAATTGAACAGCAATCGCGTAGTTGCTTAGTTTGTTAATTTTGATAGTAATTCAATTTTTGGTTGGCAAGACCACAACAAATATTTAGTAACGAGAAGGTTCTATATGTTTGATTTGCAAAACAAGACCTCAATGGTATAACTACCGGTATTCAGGTAACAAAAAAATATGGAAGTCTTCAGTAAACAGACTTCGTTGTACAAGCGTATAAAACGTAACTGCTTGTACTTTAATTATAGGATCCATAAATTATCTGATTGTGGAATTTGTAGGTGGAGCTGGTGCTGGCTGTCCACCTAGAATGAGAGGAACTGATTGTTTTAGAATTCCAGACGTTAAGAAAGTTTTCAAAGTCCAGCCTCGATTTCCTATTCTAACACAATATCAAAAAATCCACAAAATGGCCATACATGCACTGTACTTACAGCATCGGAGTCGTACCAATTGGCAGCAATACAGTACAGGCACATGTCTGGTTTTTGGCGAGTGCAAATCCTGCATCGCTGCTGCAGAAACCATGTCCTATCTTCAGGCTCGCTATCTTAGCACTCTTCCCCAAACTCCAACAGATCTTGACATTGATTTTCTTGCGTTTTTTGTTAATTTCATTATTTAAACAACATCATTTCCATGATGAAAATATATTCACAAAAAACTTCCTTAGTGATAAATTTCCATTCTAGTGTTATGGCTGTAAGATATGCATCATCAAATCCCGCTAAATTGAAACAACGATTTATTAAAATCAAGGTTTTATACAGTAAGTGGGATTTACAAAATAAGATCCAACATTATAAGTCTATTCCTGGGAAAAGTATAGAAATCTTCAATATAATTCGTAAAACTTCTTAATGGCATGCATTTTAATTATTGGTCCTGCAATCATGTGTTATGGGATATTAGTTTCTTAATTTCATTCATGTGGGATATCCTTCTTAACTGCCACTACTATTGGGTGGTTGTTGCTGTTGTTGTTGTTGGTGTTGTTGTTGCTCCTGCTGCTCCTGTAGCTGGGTTTGGCATTCCACCTAGAATGGGCAAAAAAGCGGACATTAGAATTTCATCGGTCTCAATGTATGCTCTTTATACCCAGATCTAATGTAATTCACGGATATTAAATGTGATAATCAGTAGCCAAAAAGTCAAAAATTCGCAAAAAGAAAAATGCATTTAAGGCTTGCAACACTTACAACATCCGAATCGTCCCAATTGGCAGCAAAACATGTCTGGTGCATTTCGACTACATCTTCGGCAACGCTGGAAGAAAGACCTGTCTTCGCTCACTTTCCACGACTCCAAGTCTTGTGACCGGCAAGTTTTGAGGGCCAAAAGGGTAAAAGACAACATAACGATAACGGCTATGACAGCGACCTTCATGATTCTTGACGTTTCTGAAAAGTATTAGTGCTGAACGGTTTAATGCAATAGAGATATTTACAGTATATGGCTTGTTCAATAAAGTTGGGACTATTCTGGAAATTTTACCAAATATTAACAATAGGGCCGGGGAATAGATGCATATACTGTTTACGATTCACTTAATATTTTTTAAAAATATCATATATACAGTTCATGTATTAAGTATAATTAAGTATGATAGAAGAGTTTCATCATAAAAATGAGGGATATTAACATTCAAAATTATCATGTTACTACGGAATGATATTAGAAAAGTTGTAGAAATAATCAGAAATACTGGAAACGACCATAAGAACCTCTTTTTCAGTTAGTTGGATACAAAAAAGAACGGATTCATGGGAATCTGACAATTCAAAGCACTATATTGAGAATACTGTAGTAGATACATGTATATGGATGGTTTAAAATAATTCCTTTAAAATGCTTGAAAAAAACTATTGAATGACGTGGTGAATTTTTATAACACTCTGTGATATGGCACTGAAGTTCTGAAAGCATGCATTCATCAACACTGAGTAAACAATTACTCTGAATTATTAAAATGAAGTTATAGTAGTCTCACCTATGTTTAAATCCTACAGTCAACAGAAAAATTCGAGGAGTGCATGCACCTAGATACCGAAACTCTTTTTTATATTAAGTTGTGGATTTTTTTTCCCTCCATTTATTTTTATGACATGATTCAGAAGCAAGCCTTGCTTTCTTTAGCTTATAGTTATAAATATGCCACAAAATGGCATTTTTTTTTTATTTCTTCCTATGATTTATCATTTTTTTCTGTCTTTCTATGATTTATCATTTTTTTTCTTTCTTTTTGTAATTTATCATTTTTTTTCTGAGCCGCACCTGAGTTTAATGCGGAGTCAGGATACTGCCAAACTGAAACTTTACAAACAAACGAATTCATCAATTTGGCCAATAGCAAACTTACATTTTGTGCAATCATTTTGATAGTCGACCAATTCAGCACTTTTTTAGAGCAAAAAATATGTTTTTCTGTTATTTTTTTAAACGAAATTGCTTTTTCATGTTTATGCAAACATTTGATAAAATTTACATGTAGTCAGTATACCTGCTTGAATTGATTGTTCTGCTGAACAGCTATTTTTAAAAGTTATTATTCCCAAAAACAAGTTATAACGAATTAGGCAGCGAAAACAGTAGACAATTGTAATGTTTCATTATACATGTAGGCCTACAGCTGTAGTCTTAAAAAGTTCAACATTAAATTCTATTACCTGTAAATTTATTTTTAATGTTTGGGAAATTGTTATAATTTATTATGTTTTTTTAATTGTTAATACAGTATATTACTCTACATAGTTTAAAAATGTTGTTTTGACTTGTTAATTGGCCGGATTGTTTTTTCGTTTCATCTGTAGCTTGTTGCATGCATTGCAGTAAAAACTGTTTGCAATGCTGTGTATGACAAATAGAGCGCCATGTGTTAATTTTCTAGCGTTTTTTATTATTTTTCACCATTGTTTACAAAATAAGATAAATAATGTTTCTTGTGCTACAGATACATACCCAAATACTTTGTGAAAACAAAATATTACAACCGGCGTGTTGTGTGCAAATGGGTGCAACGCCACAGAATAAATAATTATCATATTAACCAACTTAACCGCTTCCTTTTACTCTTTGTAAATTAAAAAAATAAACTTTTTCCGCCAATATTAATTACACGAACGTGTTTGGTAAATTTGGGCAAAAGTCGATTGGGGATTGGCTTTGAAAGCGAGTTATGTCGTTATAGTAATTCAATTTTTAGATAGGGATACATGTGGATGGTTTCCTAACTTTATTAGGGCTATATTTCGCAGAACCACAACAAATGTTTGGTAACAAGAAGGTTCTATATGTGGGATTTGCAAAACAAGATCTCAATGTTATAACTATTCAGGTAAAAAAAAATATGGAAGTCTTCAGTAAACAGATTTCGTTGTACAAGCGTAAAGCGTGACTGCGTGTACTTTAATTATAGGACCCATAAATTATCACATTGTGGTTGTGCCGTTCGAAGGTGGTGCTGGTGCTGGCTGTCCACCTAGAATGAGAGAAACTGAGTGATTTAGAATTCCATACGTTATGAAAGTTTTTAAAGTCCAGTCTCGATGCCCAACTCTAATTCACCATCAAAAAATCCACAAAATGGAATTACATGCACTGTACTTACAGCATCGGAGTCGTCCCAATTGGCAGCAATACAAGTCTGGTTTTTGGCGAGTGCATATCTGGCAGCGCCCAAACAGAAACCATGTCCTATCTTCAGGCTCGCTATCTTCGCCCTCTTCCCAAGACTCCAGCAGGTCTTGTGAACGGCATGTTTCGGGGGCCAAAAGGGAAAAGGCCAACATGGCGATAGCGGCAATGACAACGAACTTCATGGTCCTTGAATTTTCTGAAAAGTATTACCGACTTATGGTTTAACGCATTGAAAGAAGTTATTTAGGATTAGTTTTTTTTTTTTTTTTTTAAACGGGCAACTGAATTTTACGGAAAAGAAGACTATAATTCAGATCTGCTGAAATGGCGGATGTGGAATTCTATGCGGTTGTTTGTACGAAAATTAAAGAAAATGTATAGGATGTGCATGTTTTGAAGATTTTGAAGAATTATCAACAGAAAGTAGAGACAACTAGAAAGTAAAAGATTTGGAAGTCATATTTTGTGAAATTTTTAAGTAGTCTATAGGTAATATCTTGCAATTAAAGCTTAAAATTTTATATCAAACATCAAAAATATCAGATGCCATGGAAATAATTGAAGGAGATTTTCGTAAATCGGGGATACAATTTTTAAAAAAACATGCTTCGAGCAATGATGAAATTGATAATGTTAGTGAATCCAAGAAATTGTGCATATGCATGTAAAAATAAAGTAAACCGTTGAAAATATTAGTGTTAAACAGTTAATATTATTGTAATATTAATAGAATTTTATAAATAATTCATGCCTTATTGAATAAATTTGAAACTATTCTGGAAATAGTACCAAATACTAACAATACGGGGATTACATAAATCTGAATGCATAACTTACAATCTGTATTAATGCGTGATATACTGTACTTAACAAGTGGTATATCTTGAAAATAATGGATATACTTTTATGATTTCCATATGTTACATTGAAATAAACGGAAATGCGGAAAGCAAATATAGGAAACAAACCTTCAATAAGTTTTTGAAAAAAATAAACATTTGGGAATATGAATTTCCATAGCACAATTTTATGAATAGATTAGTAAATGGAAAATCATTTGAACGCTGCGAATTTTTCTAACATTCTGCAATAACACTTTGATATGTTGTATAACATGCATCAACTCCGAATTTACATTACAAGTATAGTTTGAATAATTAAGCGATTAAGTGAAGCTTAAGCATTATTCTCACCTATGTTCAAATCCTGCAGACAGTGGTTATTAACTCGAAAGAAGCTGAATTTGATGTGAGAACCTAGGGACCGCATCCTGTTTTTATACTGATTTTTTTGGTTTTTTGTCCCATTTATTTTTGATCACATGCTCCAGAAGCAAGCCCTAGTTCTGTTAGCTTCGAGTTTCGTGCTCCGAATATGCCACTACATTTTTCAAAGACTCTGCAGAGTTTGCTTAATTTGTCATTATTACTGACCTGCATCTGAGTTTAATGCGGAGTCAGGATACTGCTAAACGGGATCAATCCAAACAAACGAATCCATCAACAGACCTGAATTTCGTGCATTCATGTTGATAGTTGTTAAATTCAGCACTTTGTGTTTATCGGGTCAAAAATATGTACAGTATAAATGTTACTTTTATAACATTGAAATTGATACTAAAAATTTGATTCTAAAAATGTTTAATAATAATTATCAAATTTTTGAATTCAAATATTTTTTTTATTTTTCAAAAGTGCTTCGAAATAATTGTTATTATTCGTTGTTTAAAAATTCACATTCTATATTTAAAAATGTATCCAAATTCTGTGAAATTATTGTTTGTTTCTTTTATAACTATTCGCCATTGGTAGCAAACTTATTGAGAATAATAACCATGTTGATTTGTAAAATTTTCAATCGCCGTTTTGAAACTTATTGTAGTTAAAGAAAATTGTTAATGATAGCCTGGATCGCTATCTTTGAAGATGCCAATAAATACATGTATACTGAAACTATTTAATACAAAGCATTATTACTTTATTTCTACATTTCTTTTCCGAGTTTCACAAGAGGCGACGGATTTGTATTTTTTTTTTAATTTTAACACGTTTTTTTCTTCAAAATAACAGCTATATTTTATTTATGTATAACAGTTACGAAAAAGGATGATCAACCTGAACATTCAAATCTAAAAATGAACTTTGAACGTCTACAAATATGGCGGAAGAATCGTGGCAGAAAATAAAGCAAGATGGAGGCTGGCAGCCATTAGGATTCCCCTTGTCGTATTGACGTCATCATGTGCTAAACTTTTTTTCTCGCACGGGGCGATTCAGATATGTGATCCATATGAATTAATATCAATAGAGTGGACTTTTAAGAAATCCACAATTCCTGAGATTGCTTCTATGCAATGTCCCTTTGCAAATACATGTATAACCAGGTGACTTGTCATTAAAAGTGACGTCAGTTTGCAAACAGCTACAAAATGCATCAGAAAAATCTGATTACATTAAACAACTTTGACGAAAACAAATTGCAAAATGGAACCATTTTAAAAATGCGTGGCAAAGTTTTTTTTTATTGCTTGTTTAGAACTTTTCACGAAAATGTTGATAGTCCCAACATTTTTTTGCCGCAACCTTATCACGTTTCTTATATAGTATCTTACAACATCATAATAAAATTCTTCAGCATCTGTTTTACTGTATTACTGTTGTTTTGAAAGACATTGAGAATAACTTCAAATTGTTCCAAATTTTCCTTTTTTTTTTCTCACTGAAATTGTACGTTACTCATGCATGAGTCCAGTTTTATGTTGTGGTTAACACCCAATTTTTTTTTATAAAACTGACTCCAAGATAATCACGTCCACTGCCCCTTAGGGGCCATTGTCAGAACTGCTAAATGCAAACTAACTGACTTGTTTCCATGAAGGCAAAAAACGCGAAGTTAAACAATTTTATTTGGACAACTATGTCAAAATGGCTGCCAACCTTCTCCATTGTAAATACAGAGGTCAAAAATGATAGGACGACATCAGCAATAAATCCTTGAGGGTAATCGGGGGATGCAAACTCCGCACACATTTACAGAAATGAGACAATGCATGACTAGGAAGTTTTCACGGGAGCAATAAGAAAAACAAACGACATTATGAATAAATAGTTGATATAAAACACATCTGTATACATATATATAGATATGAGAAATTTATAGATATATACACGTGATTGCGCTGGTGTAGGAGATGAAAAATCTTGGCACAAAAATGGGCGGGGAAAAAGTTTGTGAAGATCTCGGGAGGGGCCACTTTGAAATTACATGTACCAAGTTACCTTTCCATTGGAAATACCATTGTTCGGACCTCTTATTTGCCGTATCCATAACAACATGTATATTCCTGCTAATTTAAATTACTCCATTAAAGAGTTGTGGAAAGTTTGGAGATTTTTAGTAAATGTCATAGAAAAGGTGTATCTATAATGTCATAGGACAATGAAGACAAATAATTTTATATTTACTCATTGATCATTTACTGTAGTCATCAAGTTGCAGACATGACTGCGTAAGCAATTACATGGGATGACGTCATGTAATGTTACAAAAAAAAGCATATGCGAAAGAACATGTTGAAAAACCAGCGATATTCTTAAATATTGAACTGTTTCACTATTTTGAAAAGGTATAATGTCATGAGAACTTTCAAAAGGAATTGTGAGGTCTCCCTAGATTAGACTGGCTTGCAAATATGAGGCCCGTGTGGGTCGATCGCAATGAAAATACAATATGTTTGTGCAACACTTTCTCCAGAAGATGGCCTTACTCGTCCATAGATGAACAGACTTTTTTTAGAAAAAGATGGCTATAATACTTTCACAAAGTCCTACCCTTTGAACATGAAATACTGCAGTGGGACCATTCAATCGGTACGGATGCAAGGGAACCACTCAATGGAATTAAAGTACCGGGCAGTTGTGCGGACAGAGGGGCTTAGGAACAGAAAGCAGAAGGAGACACATTTATAAACAATGTGCAAATAACTGTCGCTAGCAATTAACATACACGCTAGTAGTGGGACGCCCGAAGCCTGCAAAGTCCATTGAGATCAGTCAAATCAGGACTGACAAATTTTATTCGTACTTTAACTTATTTAAAGTAGGTCTCATGACCAGCATGGATCGTGGAATTAAATTCTAGGAACAGTGTTATTAAGCTTACATTTAAAAATAATTCTTTTTAAGTTTAACAGTTAGCTCGATACCATTTTATCTCATTATTGTTTGGGCTAACGTTCTTTGGATCGTGCATAAATAATTTACATTGTCCGTCATAGATTATGCCTCTTTCATTTTGGAAATTTCTTATCAGTCCAAGACTGACTTAGCAGGCGTCAATAAAGTTTACTAAGTCATAAACATATTTTAGAGTAAAATTGGGAAAGAAATATTCCTCGTTTGGATTAGCTACATTTTTGCTACTTATTTTGAGAACAACAAAAATACCTTCATTAGTATAAGTGAAGGAACATGAAGTAGTTGGAGAACAGAAGAATGTGGAAAAAGGTGACGGTCAGGAGAAATACATTTAGGATAAATGGACGGTAGAGTTTAGCAGGAATCTACGAAGTCGAGTGAGTTGGTTTCAGAAGCGCATAAAAGTTTGAGGTTAGTGAACAGAGGTACATGTATACATGAAATGGAAGAAACAAAGTTGGAAGTCAAAGAAAAGTAAATGCCATGGGACCCTGCACTTAGATTCAATGTAACAATACCAATACATGATATTATTTACCAACAAATTCATAAGACCAGCTAAAGAGTTCAAAATCATTCCAGCTAGATTAAAAAAAAATGAAATGCAGACTTTGCAGGCTTCTGCGATGTGTTTCAGAATGTCTAAAATGGTTACGTAAATGGATTAGCAGCTTCGTAATAAGCGGTGACATAGCTATCATTTCGTTGTCGCAAAAAGAAAAAGGAAAACGAAGCTAGGGGTCAACACGAGCAATAATCATAACTTTTATAAATATCAACTTGAAATCGAAAAAGGTCGAGCGATATGAAATAAAAACGTCCCGCATTGAATAATGTCCTTGCCTTTCTCTCATTTTTAAGAAACTTGTAAAAAAAACAATATTTAAATCTACAAAATATATAATAAATCTTAACTTAATAAAAAAATAACATATTGCGTATTAAAATAAAAACAAAAAAAAAGGTTTTTGAGCCGTGGCTAGGCTTAAGTCGGTGGAAATATTCCTGTACAGAATTTATCCTTTTTTTCCACTAAAATATATTTGGGAAAAGAAAAATCGTTTTTAAAACGCGATTAGCAAACATTTTTGAAGCAGACATTTTACGATTTCCGATTCGGACTCTATATAAAATACTCGTTTCGTACAAAATCACCGAATGTGCAGTCTAAAATCGACCTCGGTGGGAGGCCACAAGATTTACGCCGTTTTTCTACCAAAAAAATGTACACTTACGTATATTCAATATACTTTTTCATAATTATAGAAGATAACCGTAACGGGAACGGGGGTGGGAAGTTCATGACTAGCAGCGTGTTTCCTGCGAAGTAGCAAGCGGCCATCTAATTTCTCCAAGAGAAACAAGATGGCGACCCGCGACTTCCTGAATTTTCAGTCTTCTAAATGAAACATATATCTTTCTCTATATATATATATATAAAACGAAATTTGAAAATAAATTTCGGGTCGTGTTGTCACGCCCATCCCTCGTCGCGTTACATATTGCAAAAATAAGAGATTTCTCAGCTGCTGCCCTAGAACGGCAGGCTGGAGACGAACATGTTCTCGATCAGCGTTGGGGCAGGAACCAGACCCTCTACCTTCAGGTAAAAGATCCTTTGTAGACCTTGGACGCTGAGAGTTCGCAGCTCCGGAAGCTTCCCGAAAAGGCGGGAAAAGTAGTGGGCCTTCTTTTGCGCCTCGCTGTTGTACGTCACGTGGTCGCGCAGTGAGCTGACAATCTTCATCTGGAGGGTTTCCACTTTCTTGGGGTCTTTGAGACCATGGCGTTCTGCGAACAACAAAATAAAAATCGTTTTTGAGCAAATTTTGGTAGTTATAACTTAATTGTTGTATATATCTCCTATATTAACTTTCTTAAGTATCAGTATCTTTGTTGTTTTCACCGTATTTTCTATTTCAAAATGAATTTTTTTTTCTAGACTGTGTCAGATTTTCATATTTCTATATTAGTTTTTGTTCATTTTATTCATTATTGTTCTTTTTAATGTAGGCCTATACAATAAAAAAACTATATAGTAAATCCAAGAAACAGATGTTTAAATTTTCCATTTCTGTTTTTTTTAATTTTAATTTCATTTAAGTATTTAAATGTTGATGGCATTGTTCTGCTTACCCGTGACAATGGTGAGTGCGCATAGGCAAGAAAACGCCGAAATGTCGATCTCCATTGAGTTTAAAGAGTTTGAGAATTCCAATATGGCGGGAAGCCAGTCGCCGAAGCTCATGTAGCACTGCTGCTTATGCAAGACCATACCATTACAGAACGTCAAATTTACATCTTCGGGTTTTAACCTGTGAGAAATTAAAAAAAATACATGAATTCGAGAAAAATGCAAAAATTGAGAGATTGTAACGTTGGCAAACGTTTTTGAAAGACTTTGGGATGCGCTGGAGTAAAGTGTGTTATGAGAAATTTTAAGAATTTGAAAAAAAACTGTCCAGCAATATGGGAGACATTTTAGAACACCATTATTTAATAAATTGAGATAAATTGTTAGAGTCAAGGAAGCATTTTCTGAAAAATGGTAGGTTATGTTGCACTTTAAGGGAAATGTGTATGTGATTGAGAGAAACATTGCCATGATCCTACCTGTATGATAACCTTAGCACGAACAGTTCCAGACTCGCCGATTGAAAGAGTAGTTCCTGGTCATCTTTGTCCAGTTCTAAAAATCCGGGGATTTTTTCAGCAAAAGATCGGATGACCTCTATGGAAGATGCCACTAGATTGAAGAATTTGTGAACGTTTTCTTCTTCTGTGCTTGGACTGTCTGTTCCAGCGGGCTCCTTATACTGAAACAAGAGTGGACATTGAATTAGCGATAGGTTTCCATGTTCAAAATATGGGAAGATTTCTTGTGTTAAATCGGTCTCTATAAAATGCATCGAAAAATTCGACGTTGTAAACCAATGTGAATCAATGTGCCGATAAGTTTATTTCTTTGTTCTTACTTTAACTCTGGAAAATCCTACTAATATCCTATCAATATAACATGTTTTGGAGATGTTATCGCAATATCTTTAAATAAATCCTCACCTTGGAATAATCCAAATTTGCCAAATCTGGCGTGGTATCCACGTGGGCCCTGACCAGGGCTGTGATTAGGCTGACCGGGGGCGATGGGGGTGATTCCTGGGGTGATTTGGGTTTGGAGGGCAGCCTGCCGCGCCTCCCTTTCAAACTGTCCGTTCGAACGACTGCAATTAGAACGTTTATATTAGCATGTTTCTTGATAAGGTATTGACAAATTTTTGAAGATTTTAAATTTTTTAATGTTACCTTCTTTGACCATTCCAACGCTAAGGCATTTCTGGAACCGACAGAACTGACATCGGTTTCTTCTTCTCTTGTCCACCGGGCAGTCCTTATTGGCTAGGCACACGTACTTGGAACCCTTTTGTACTGTCCTCTGGAATTAAAAAAAAATGGATTTTAGATCATCATGTAAGGTTGTTCATCATAGGTCATCTTGAATAGCAATTTTTCGACAATTTATTTAGAATTCCGTCATATTCTTCAGGGTTTATCCCTATATACACCGGGTTTCTCCGAAAATACGACCTGGTCTTATACTAATTTTTACTTTAAAAAAAACGCACTAGGGCTTATTTTCAGGTGATGTCTTATTTTTCATGTACAACAATTAACCTACATTTATTCATTTATTAATGTACAAATAATTTACCTTTATTCAAACATAATTTGCATTCACACGAGTACAAAGTTGTAGGTCATTTGACAATAAATCTCTTTGTTTATCTGTTTACATGCCCATTGGAGGAGAGGCGTTTACCCCTCGTTGAAATGCCCCCACCTTTACTTAATGGAGGGGTAGGGTTTAAATAAAAAAATCTTCAAAAATCATGCTAGGTATATTTTCTGAATAGGTCGTATTTTCGGAGAAACACAGTAGATATATACAGTGTAGTTCACTTGTATTTATTCAATTATTTATCCATTATGCCTTATCATGCCAAATTGGCATATCAATGGCCTAATGGCAAAGCCACGTATCATCATTTTTTGACAAATTGAGGTTCGTGTATGTTTCTGCAATATCAATAACATCAAAGCCAACAGGAGAATATATATATTTAAGGCTTTCAACCGCAGATATCAACATGCAGTATAGTCAAATTTTAACAACAAATATAATGAGTTTTTATTTTTGTCTTTACTGAAAAGTTGCGACTTTTTTGTTACTTGGTATTGCCGTTAAGCCATCGATATACGCGTTTTAACCAAAAATCTCCCATCATGACCATGCAAAGTTGTCTGCTCCAAAGCCACTCTGGCAGTCCGATGTAAGTCTCACCTTGAAAAAGCCCTTGCACCCCTCGCACGTCCGCACGCCGTAGTGTTGGCAGGCTGCGTTGTCACCGCACACGGCGCACAACTGGCTGGGGCTCTGGGGCTTGTCGTGGATGGGGGACGAGCGGCAGCTAGATGGCGTTCCGGGCGTCGGCGGACTCCGCATGCGGAAGCGTGACGTGTCCTGGGCATCTCCGGGCGGCCGACGGGCGCTCTCGCCCGAGGGGCCGGCGAAAACGGCCATCCCGTAAGACTCGGAGGCTGACGAGGGCGACGGCCCCCGGGCTTCGAAGGGCGCCCCGGGCGAGGCGGCGCCGGAGAAGGACGGGTGGGGCGACTGGTACGAGCAGGTGGACTGCGGCGATGCCGGCGCCGCCGCCGAGCCGGGCGACATGTACATGGGCAGCTCGTGGAAAGACGCCGAAGACGAGAAGTACTCGCTGGGACTAGGCGCCGCGGCGCCAAAGTCGGAGCTCGACGGGTCCGTTTTGAAGGAGAAGACGTCCGGTTCGCGCCGGTAGCGCGGCGAGTACGTCTCGGCGAAGCTGGGCAGCGCCGTGGGGGCGGTGGTCGTGGCGGCGGCGCTTCCCTCCGGGTCGGTGCCGGACATCAGGCCAGTGCCGAAGAAGTCTCCGCTGAAACGGCGCCCCTGCTCGAAGTCGGTGTTGATTTGCAGCGGGTGGAACGGCGAAACGCCGGCGGCGCCGCTGCCCATGAACGGCAACTTGTATTCTTCCAGCGACGCTTCGCTGGCGACGGTTTGTTCGCCCGACGCTGCCAGCCCGGAGATGGTGCCCATCAGGGCAGCGTAGTCCGAGTCGCCGAACGGCCAGAATCCGGAGGACACCGTCGGGTTCTGGAAGAGATGGAAGATCATGAGCAAGTGCTGCTTTCTAGTTTTTATTACGATTCTTTCTCATTTTTTCCTCTTTTGGAAATTGTTCTGAATGCTGAGAAGTAGGGGAGTGCACGTATAGTTCAAATTTTAATAATGTACAGTTATTGTTTTTAAACAAAGTGCGCATCACCTTGGGATTGACCCCTATAAACAAAACTACCTATGATCCCAATAGCAAGATTCGGACAAAGATTCGTCACGAGACGTCAGGCTCTTTCTGCTTTTGGGGAAGGGTCGCACCATCGAATGGATCTTACTCTAGGGCCGAATTTTTGAATTTTTCAACTGGACTTTTTCATGAGTTGCAAGGCGTTCATTGGTTGAATGAAAAGTTTTAACCAACGAACGCCATATTATACTCGTGAAAAACGATACGTTGCAAAAGTGGAAAATTGGGCCCCTGATTGACGCATGCAGGAGTCGTTATCACGTGCTTTCCATGAATGTTCAACAATCACGTGATGCCGGCATGATTATACGAAATCTGCATCAGGTTCATTCTTTAAAATAGCCTAATACATTATGCCTATCGTTCGATGAGGAAACTTACAATAAATGCACGTATACATTTTGAATTTGTTGACTGCTCAAAAGGATGGCGAAATGATAAAATACTTCCATTTTCACATCTTTTTGCATTTGGCGACTCGACTGCGGTCAGTCAAAATGACTTTCACCTATCTCTAAACATTTGACCGGAGATCTGATTAAATATACTTTTTATTTATAATGATTCTTGTATTATGCGTCATGCTAAAACACACATGTATTTTATTTCCCTCACCTCTGGCTCGGGCCTGCCATTTGCAGAGAAGCGTCACATATTAAAGGATCTCCGCACCTAACGCGTGTCATCATCGACTCGTTACCTCCCCAGAACCGGAAGTGAAACCGGAAGTTGGGGGGCGGATACGCCTTGTTATAGGCGAATTTTCGACCAATGGAAGACTGGAAAGCACATCGATGGCCAATTGGGATTTCCGTTTGGAACCCGATGCCGAGGCCCCTCTGCGGCGCCTTGAGTAAATGTCAACTTGGCCATTGTTCCAAAATGTCAACCGTTTTGCACCATTACCCAGAGATGTTTTCTACCCTCACCCCCCCTCTCCCCCATAACTGGCGTCACCATCACAAATCCTATTTTTTTCCAAATCGGATTGGTTTTGGCGCCAGTGCCGTTTTACTTGTTTTGAGAAGGGAAATGTCAACGGCCCGGAACACGTAAAAATTTTGGAAACGTGTTTTCCGGAATTTGGGATACTTGAATTCCATGCTTGGTTTCAACATTTGTATAAGAGGCAACGTGGTAATATGTCACACACATGTAAATTTGAAATATTTCAGCGAGTATTTAGCCCGATTTCTTGCAAATTAAGAATGTTTCAGGACCTATCAAGAACGTGGTTGTTTTGAAAATGCAGATGTATTTCATAGAAAATAAACTTGAATGCGTCAACCGATTTACGTGTTTTAATAAGTGGAGTGTGTGTGATGATCATGTTTTAACATGTCGAATATGTATAAGCATGCTATCATTGAAATGCTTAGAAATTAATAATGATAACATGTTTTACCATGTTCCGTTTCCTTAAGAGGAAGACTTCACGCGAATAAATTTACAGTATATACATGCACTTAGTCGTTTTCAAGCAATTTCCAGAAGGCCTTTTTTTTCCAAGGTTCTTGTCTTTGACAAAACATTTAAGATGCATTTTATATTTTCGGAGAGATAATGCTTTTTTAATACCGGTGGCATGCATTCCAACTCTATAATATTTTTAGAAGTTTTACCATTATAATTTTAGAATAAGTCCCTCTAAAAGCTGGGGCCAAATTAGAGGGGCATTTTACTTTTTAAAAAAAATCCTCTTGACATAAGCGCGGCGGGTTGTGTGTTATCTCGTTTTCCAATCACAATCTCGTTTTTTCTCGCAACATAATTCAGGAATTTACACCAAAGAGGGGACGGTGTTATAGGGTGCGCTTTCATAACAGTTTATTGTGCCACAGTACTGTTTTCATAACTGGTTGGATTTATGTGCTTTTGTTATGCCCCCTTCCATTGAGTGCCTTATTGTCGCCATGGGGTGCACGCCCCTCCAATAAAAATAATGAACCCAAGCAGGGGCCATGAGCATAAATCTCTGATACATGTACTGGTCTTACACTCGAAAGTCCCGTTAATTTTAGGAGGCTCTGCTTAAAAAACGACCTGCTTTCGAATACAATTGTAGTTTCAGGGGTAACATTAAATGTTTTCGATAGTATTTATAACTAAAACGATCGATGGAGAACAGTCAGAATTTGGCAATTTGACATTTCTCAGTATCCAAAGCGTTGATTTTAATATATTTCAAAACTTCGTTATGGTGTAACGAGTTCGTTACACCATAGTTACACCAGTTACATCTCGTTTGTCGATGACACGATTTTGAAATTAACATGCAGTTTTTTGATTCGTATATAGTTAACGGGTTAGAAATCGGAAAATGTCAAATTTCCAATTCATTCCTTTTACTTCCATATTTATTCGTTTGAAAATTGATTTCTGACGGATAAACAACTTCTGAAAGTTTCACGAATTTTCAATAACTATATTTACGGATTTATTGTACATTATCTACATGATTAATGAACTATGTTTATATTTTGCAATGCATTGCATTCTATGTATCCATTATTCAACATGAATTTCGTATAATGCATGAAATTTATTGGGGGAAAAATGGCGGCCCATGCTTACCTGTGGGGATAGCACTAGCATTCCCGGATGACTTTTCTGCTGAGATTCTTTGGAAGGTGCTGGGGCACCGGAAGTGGAGGCCTGGGAGAAGTCAGGAAGTGACGTTGATATGGAGGAACGGGCGAACCCGGGGCCGGGTTGGCCTAGAACCGGCTGAGAGGCGGCTTCTTGGGCGCAGGTCAGCGTCGATTCTGGACGCAAACTGATCCCACTTGAAGCTGAAATTACAAACGTTTCAAACATTACTTTTTGAGGAAATGCGGGTTTGGTTTTCTAGAAGTTTGAGGGTTTTGTCCATGTGCACGTGTGGATTCTGCTAATGTGTAGCGGGGTGCCAGTCGTAAAACACTGAGGAATTGAAGATATTCAGTGAAAATGAAAAAGATGCCATTTGTTTTATCTTTTTTTTTAAATTTCAGTATTATTAGTTGCACTTTTTTCGCCAAATATTACAAAAAGCAAGAAAATAAAAATCTTTGCTTGTTGTACAAATTTTATTTACCCTGCATGTTTTGATGCAAATTATATTTCAATTTTATTTCACAGATTAATTACAACTACAATATTTTACCGAATTATAGATATTTAATTTGACTAAATTTTATTTATAAATTTTTGTATTCAGAGAATTTTATTTCAACTGTTGTTTTTTTTACTCAATTATAGACACAATTCCATTTTTTGGCCTCGAAATTTATCATCCTAATCGATAAAAAAGGACATCAAATTTTAGTTTACTGAATCTTACTGCAAAACGTATTTATATATAATTTCCTTACAATTGTCACAGTATACATAGAACCTGCAAATCGGAATTAGTGGCATTTTTCCCAAAATTTCGATGACAACGTTATAATTCGCAATTAACTTACCCGGAAAATTCATACAACAATCCAGTTTCTCGCCGAATTCTTTAAAAAATACCGACTTTTTTTCCCCGAACCTAGAACACTGATTATTCCCGCACGGGCCGATTACCCAAGTGCTCACGAGCATCAACTTAATTTGGAGTGAAAATTTTGAAAAATTTTCCGTCCTGCCAAGAAAGGTGCTGACCAAAGACCAAAATTCACCAATTTATAGGCCCTTATATTCAAAGGCGATAAAAAATCGTATCTGGAAGCTCATTGGTTGGCATCTCGCGAAAAAAAACTGGTTGAAAAATCTGATTGGATGCGATATGAAACGATGGCGTCGTTGATCCATGGCCGAAATAAATGGTCCAAAACGCCATAAATTCATGGCGCCCTAATTAGATGGGAGACGCATTTTCAATGGGGAAGTCAGGGAGCGGAACGTTTCAATTAGGACTACAAAACACTGAATTATCGAATAATCCACTTTTAATAAAACGTTTATAGCAGAGGACCGTGCAAACATCGACTAAATCATTTTTATGTAGCTTTGCGTTTTTATGAGTCACTTAATAGAAAAGCTCTCCGGCACCGCCATCTAGCGATGTCGAGAACGGCGAAGGTGCATTTTGGAAAAAAACGTTTCGTGAAAATATTGAATAATCGCAATCGATATGCATTCTAAAACTACCAACATATAGCCTAAAAACGAGGAAACTTAAATCTTGAAATATAGGGTTCTTTCTTTTTCTATACATTTAGTGTATTATAGTTGCGCTTTGGATAAAATGAAGATGTAAATTCTTTTGATTTTAAAATCAGTAAAAAACAGTATACTTTAAATGACTCGCGGGATACATCAGAAATAGGAAGCAAATATACACACTGACTGACGAGCTCGTATATGTTTACGTATAAAAGATGATTTTCACCACAAAATCATTGTGCTATTCAGTTTTTTTTTTAGTTTAGAAATTTTGTGTCACTATATGCAGTCACGTTAGAATTTTTTTCCCATCATTGACACGAGTCAATTCTTCGCAAATAAAAGTTACTAAAGCCTTGTTTGCACAGACACCTAAATGTTCACTTAGCACCTAAAAGTCAGTTAGGAGAGTAGCATTCGCACGACTCACCTAACTCTTAACTCACATAATTCCACAATGGGCGACTATCCATTGCTTAGGGATAAAAGACAATATC
>JAQGBX010002238.1:0-21175 GCA_034698745.1 Megaphyllum sjaelandicum | reverse complement strand
TCCTTGGTGTCTTAAATTCTCTTAATTCTTTGATGGCAACAAGCTATCGTAGCTTTGCTGTAATTGTTATATTATTAATAGAAATGGTCAGTTAGCCGTCGTTTATGGAAGACCCCTAGAATTAAAGTTTAATACGCGTGCGAGTTTTGCGTTAACTGAAGCGCCTTATCACGATATTTGTAGCACAGCTGTTGGAGGGAATAATAGGAAAATGGAGTGAAGCGTGTTTAGAGAAGTTTGACCCCATGCAGTTAGAAGTGTCAAGATACAGAATGGAAATTAATACTTGCTGTCTTGATCATAATTTTGTGGAAAAGGTGGCAGCTGCAGTTGTGCGGGAATATTTGCATGGAAGGGTAAGTAGTTTGTTAATTCTATAAAAGTCTGCCATTACGCTTACAAGAGCCCTACGTACTGTGCATCAATGATCAAACTTTCCTTATTCTCAGGGTTATCAGAAGACCTTGCTAAGTCTAGATTCCGAAATTACTCGAACAGATGATGCCATTACTAGTAGATCTAAATTGGCAAAAGCGCTCCACATGGAAAAGTTACTGAAGAAAAACAAGGTAATTTAAAAATACGAGATGTTGCGCTGCTTGTGCTGTGGATTTCGGTCGTTGCATCATTTCATGGTCCACGGATCGGTCCGACAGTCAGTTTTGTGCTGGTTTACAAGGCCCTGGTGCTTCCTCACCTAGAGTATGGCAACATGTCATGGATACCTTGGAAGAGGGGTGACATCAACTGCTGGGAGGCCCTGGCTTTGCCGGCCTATATTGCTAATAATAATAATAAATATGTTCAATAATTATAATCGGATATGTGATGTACCTATTAACATATCTTTTTTAGCCGTATTCTCTATTCCTTTACTGGCATGTGGTAAATCGGCAGTTCTAGAAAATTGAGATTTCCCCAAAGACTCAGAGTATCGGTTCTTTGCCTGCATGCACTATGTTGTGATAGCAGAAACACAATCTTATCTTCAGGTAGTTGTAATCAAAAAGATGCGAGTGCTACCAGTGTCTATTAAAATATAGGATCAGTAAGTGTAGCCCTATGCTTGCATGTGGACGCATGAAACTGCATGTTTATTTCAACAAACAAAAAGTAGGCTACAGAATGTCAACATGTAAGGTCTTCCTAAACACACAAGGTGGCAGCCATGACATGTAGATAAAACCTTACACAATTAATGGATGCTTTCTTTTGGGAGAATCAGTTTTCTCTTTGCACGTCTGTATATACTCTACAAAGAATCATGATTACATGCTGTGTATGGTTGTGCAGAAATAAGTAATTTCTGAAAATGTAGCATTGGGGGCCAGTCAGTTTATTCAGTAGGCTATTCTTGTATGTTTTAGTAATTTTTGCAATATTCTACTGGCATATCATAAGCACGCTTTCATAGCAAATCTACTGGATGAAGAAATGTGCTAACACTTGTCATTGCATTTTAGCAATCTGGGAATGCATTGAAGACCATGCTGGAAGTGGTCATCAAATATTTCTTGAGTCATTCAAAGCGCAAAAATCCCTCTGTCCACATGAACATATCAGAGTACAAATCTGCATCACATAAAAGCAGTCAGGATGATCGTGCTGGAAGAATGTTATCACCTGAGCTTGTATTTGATGGAGAACATGCCACATCCCTGTGTGAAGCATCGATTAAGACTCCAGTGCAAAGTAATGATATCGATGCGAAATTTGACGTAAAATCTTCAATTGCTGTTGATAAGTCTTCCCAAAAAATGGATAAATACGACAAGGCATCACAATTAGATGTCGGATTATCATCTGCAGATTTCAGTGATGAATTCAGAAATGCTATGACACTTACACAAAACATTGGTGTCGTAGATCATTTTGGCATAAAAAACATTGGCGAGGAAAACTTTTTTGACGGTAATGGCTCAAACTTTTTAACAGAAACTGAGCAAGTTACTTTTGTCATGGATTTAAAACACAGCGAATGTGGTCAACGTGAATTGCCAACTTCAGCTGGTGAGTTCATTTGTCTGTGGATTCATAAGCATATAAGTAGGGTTTCAAGCTGTATTTCAGCATAAAGTAGGCCTACATGTATGCATGATGCAAAATTGTAACTGCAAGGATTCAGGATAAAATGCCATTGGCATAATAAATTTAAATCATATTAAAGCATTATTTGCATTGTATGTTCCAGTAATGCTTAAAAGTTTTTGAATTAATTTTGTCCAATTTCACACTGACTGGCGGAATGGGTAGCAAATTTGGAAAAAAAAACTGTCAATATTTGAAGTGAACACGAGTCAGTTGGCACCACGATACACAGGAATTAGCGTGCCTTTTCCTTAAATATCCTTAGATAATATAATGTAAGTCGGTTAATGATTGCTCAAAAAACGGTCATTTTCTGACGTGGTTACCCCTTCTTACTAGATGGTGTGAACCCAAATTAAGTGAATTATTACATATGATCATGTGCATGTGCAGGCTTAGGTTTTTCATGGGAAAGATATTAGATATCGAAATTTTGCTCACATCTGCTGCTCGCACTCACAATGAAACTATCAGCTCTCAAGTAATTAAAGGCCTATTTCGTGCTGTTTGGTTTGGATGTTCACAAATATTATATTGTGGGACCTTAAAAAATTAAAGCTCCCAAGTTGAGCCTATGCGTGCAATGTGTGAATTTCTTTTAGCATTGCTATAATGTTTAATTATCAAATCATCTGGATTGTATTTAGATTTTTAAAGTATTTGTGATACGCACTGTCTGCTTGCCGATTAATTGCCAGTCTCGGTAATTAAAACTAAATTCCCACGACATGTTTAGTGTAAGCCTATGCAAGTACCATTGGTTTAGCTAAAAATCAATATTTTGCTTGCTCTGTTATTTTTCCTGGTACAGGTAAGCTTGCATGCTATGACATTGAGGACTATATTGATCAATATTTGTCGTTGCTTAGTTTTGTTGCCAACCCTGAGGAGCATAACTATTAACGCCTCATGAATTTACCTCAAACAACATGAAATGTAAGCTTGGTAAAATGCCTTGTACAATTTGTAAGCTTATATTTTATCTTTTATATTCAACTTGTTTTAACAAAATAGTAATGTGTATTTTAGTAATTTTAAATGAAGTAAATGTCGACAATAATATGCAGTTGATTTCGCTAAATTAGCCAGTTCTCCATTTTCCTATTTTTCATCCATCATTGAATGTTAACATATTTTTTTCTGTATTATTTCCATTTAAAAAAGCCTCTAAATGCCAGACTACAAATGTTGATGATGGAATCAACAGTGCAGAAACAAATAAAAACCGAAAGTCTTTGAAGCCATCTGTTTCGCAAAATAGAACTTTTTCTGGCCCTATCACAAGAGGTGGTCTACAGGTAATATTTTTAATTCATAATATTGTCTTATTTTTTATCATCACAAAAATTTCAACATAAGTGACAGTATGAGTATTTTTAGGACGACATTGAAAAGTGTGCAAAATTGTATATAACTACTATGTCCCCCTTAAGTTTTTAGATTTCAAGTTTTCCAGATAATTTAAACTCTACTATGCGAACATTTTCTGGCCGCAAAAATTCTTAATTTTTTTGTGTGAACAGCATTGGTTTCAAAACAACAAATGTTAAAAAAAGAGTGCATATTTGGTATGTCACTCAAAAGCTTGAGCTAATCAAAAAGTATTGGAGTTTTTCTTTGTTGAATATTCATTTTTCATCCATTACTCCGCAAAATTTCTATTAAATTTAAAATATTGAAGTTTTCATTGTTTTAAGAATTTAATTATATCGTTCATAAAATTTGGAGAACTGTAGCATTTGTCTTTATCAACCCATGCCTTTTCAAGTTTTATATGGTAAGACATGACTTTACCAAAATCTTGAATGCAATCATAATAAAATGTCAATCGCATAATGATAATAACAAGGTTCAGTAATAACAGTGATGATATTTATCAAAATAGAAATTGTATGTCAATGCTCATTATCAATTCATTAATCAGGTGTTTTTGCGATGATGACATTTGATTAGAATACTCAATTCGATTATTGTGAATTTATTCATGCAGAGTGACAGAGGCAATCGCGCACCTGCTGCCAGAAGGAATTTTCTCTCCAACACAGCTAATCATCTTGTCAAATTGAACTTGATAAGCCAATGTGATGAAGAAACAAGCGTTTTGGCTGTAGATTGCAAAGCTACTATGGGAAAAAAGGATGCGCAGACGAGAACAGAAAGGGCTATTTGTGAGAAAGGCAATTCAAATGTCTCGTGTGAGAAAGCTGTGGATTATAATATGATGGGAAACCGTGTAACCAGTCAACAACAAGTTCATTCACCAAGCAACAAGATGAATTTGAAGTAGGTATATTTATGTAACTACATTTAAAATTAGTATGTGATTTCATTGATGATGTTCTTCTTCTCAAAACTTGCAAAGAAATATTCGATCATTTGTCTGAACACAGTTAAGAATCCCAAGATGTGAATATACCTAATTGTATTTCACTTTTATTTGCATCAAGAATGAAAATCAGTGAAAGTAATGCACGATGGGTATTTGTTTACCTCGATTTTTTCAGTAGTTTTGATTTCCAACTTTGGATAGAATTTAACAAACAAGAGAAAAATATTGGAATGCGAGTTATTTTCGGCACAATTACTAATTGTGATAAGCATTCTCAAAATCAAATTGAGAATTGTGTACTTTTTATTCCCAGCACTCGATAATTTAGAAATTGATTTAAGGTGGACTGTTCTAAAACCCCTCTACCCTATAAAGAAAGCTATTGTATCCAGTATCGTTTTGAAGAAGGCTTATAACTTTAACATATATTTATTTTTCCACTTGAAGTATGGGTCGTGTAATTGATCTATTTTTTTTATAAAATTTTGCAATTCGCCCTTTGATGACTCTTTTTCACGTTTACTCCCCAGGTTTATGGGCTATAGACTGAGTTAACCAAATAATTTTTTAACTATGGAAATATAGAAATAATTAAAAACAGTATGCCATTAATTCCTGTGGTTATTTTATGGTTCACATAACAAACTTAATTCTGTTGGCAAATTAATTTTGATTTTTGCTTATGAAAAGGTCACTTTGTGGTTTAATCCACTGCAAAACGTTCAATTGCATTTATAGGTTTCTAATATTTCTAGACTAGCTTTGGTAGGAATATGTGGAGACATAGAAGTAGGAGATCTTGACGAATTGGATGAAAATAATTCAGGTGTACTAGTTTCTCCAGACCATTCATATGCATGGCTCACAATGCCTCAGGGTAGCCCAATTGAATTTGAAACTGCTGTAGTAAGTAAATTATTACTTATATGTATTTTTGCTTACTTTTACACACCTTTCACTTAACATTATTAATGAATTTCATAGGAATTAAAAACACTGCTGTTAGGGTCCTGTAAAAAGGACTTTCCTCTAGAATGGAAAATGCAGAGCTTTTGCCTAAGTACAAATCCGAAACTAAACTATGGCATTGTTCAAAAAAAGGCAAATATTTCAAAATTTATCATCTTGTAATATTATGTAGATCACATTGTGTGATTGCTTTGTTTTCGTCACTAAGGGAGGACCGTGTGGTGTGCTTGCTTGTGTTCAGGCTTATCTTCTCAAGGAACTGATGTTTGCAAAATCTCGGAAAGGCCCAATAAAGAGGTAACGCCTTACCTGAAAATTTACATATTCATTTTATATTTTCCATTTTTGCTTTGCATGATGAAATCGGAATTAATATCATTTGACAAACTTTTGAAAAATTTTACCTTCGAAGTGGAATCAATGATGAGGAATGCAAAAAATGTTTGGCCAATGCACTTGCGCAAATTCTTTGGAAAATTGGACTTTCACAAAAGGCTATAGTTGTTATGCAAGTATCATAAATAAATTAAACCTGTCAAGTTTATACTTAAATTCTAGCAATATTTACCAGAGATTAATATTTCATTTTTGCAGGCCAACTAATCGGACGGTAGTGGGTTTATCAGGTGTGCATGACGGCTTTATCGAAAGAGTATGTCTCATAGATATGCCTTCTGATTATTATTCTCTGAATTTGTTTATTAATCACAAATTGCATTTTTTTTTATTTCAGATAAATTTGATGCAATTCAAAGATTTTGCATCCATTCAAAGTTTTATAACAAAAAATGTGACTTGGTTTACGGATGATAACAGATATTCGTGCATATCATTCTTGTATTCTGCAATTTTAACCCGTGGACTTGATAAGTAAGACAATTATGACAATCCTAAAATTGCAAAAATTCATTGATTACAATTTTTTTAAGGACTAAGTCTCACACATCATGATTCATTTGGCTGTTTCTTTTGATTATCTGTGCATAAAGTTTTGGATACTTTCAAATTTACACTTTTTTAAAATAAGTTAACAGGGAATTTTAAATATTGTTAAAATATCTGGTTGGCAACAGCTTGAGAAATGGCCCTACAAGAATTGAACTTAATGATAGTTATAATCCTTTCTTAAACCAAAAATGCATTAAACATTTTAGCCTGTTGGCTATTGACTTAGCCACTCAACAACCACTGCATTCATTATCCACTGAAACTGTTTCTAGGATTTTCACCGTTGCTCTAAATATGAAGGCAAAAATGACAAAGCCTTTTGTAACCAAAATAAATGTACTTTTTTCAAATTTTTTTATTGAAGAGTGAAAAATGACATGGATGATCCCAAAAGCTGTCTAATTGGAACACATGGATATTGCTCCCAGGAGGTAGTTAACCTACTGCTTACTGGTTGTGCATCAAGCAATGTTTTTGATAATGTTGTCACATTGGATGGTGGACAAGAATCTCAGTCTATTTTAAAAGGCGTTACATCCCAATCTGAAATTGGATTTCTAGCGCTGTTCGAGCATTACAATTCATGCCAGGTAGGTTAACAGCCGCCATCTAAAGATTTTCCTGTGAACTCTTATGCACTGTACATATTTTCATTTATTCAAATTCCAACTTGTTGATCTTGCAATTAGGTTGGGGATTTCTTAAAATGTCCACGTTATCCCGTATGGGTAGTTTGTAGCGAAAGCCATTTTAGCGTCCTGTTTGCTAAAGATCCGGCAGTATGTGAGGCATCGCTTAAAAATGAAAATGTATGTATTATGTAGTTCTTTTCTGCTAGTATAACTATCCCACTGGTCTCCCAAAAATAAGGTAGCTTACAATTAGAATTTTTTTTTTATCAAAGCATCTTTCACTCTAATCATGATTTTTTTTTCAATTCCACTTCTTGTTTTTCTCAAGTTTTAATTCGAAAAAATTTTTTTTTAGCAAATTAAAGTATTTGATCTCTATTATTATGATGGATTATTACACCAAGAAGATGATATCAGGTTAACAGTCTGTAAGTTGGTCCTTCTAGTTCCTTTAATTGGCAATTTCAATGTGAGCTAGGGCATTTTATTTATTTTACCTTTGGGTAACTTTATTAGGCCTTTCAAATAACTCTTCGATAAGTGGTCCTAAGGATCTCATACCACCATTGGATCTCTGTATACGAACGAAGTAGGCCACATTTTTAATTTTATATCATGGCAAGCCCCTGGCTTTGCCTAGTTTTTGTTCATATTATTATTATTATTATTATTGGACATGGATTGATTAGGTTTGTTTATTTTTAGATGGAGAAACGCACATGTTGATTGGAATGGAACTGAACCTCTTTTATAACAAATAAAATGCAAGAATCGTGAAGTTGTGATTTCTCTGTGAGATACATGTATAAAGGTATGTCTATTTTGTACAATGCAGGACATTAAGCAAGTTCAAATCAAATACACCATGCTGTTTTTGTTCTAAGCATAGTTTTATTTCTTATCAGATAGACCATAATTTTAATATACTAACAGCCCCATGTCACCCACACATTTATATTATTACAGAATATATAGCTTTGCAAGTAACTAATTAAAGAAACGCAGATACATCAAATAATATCCACTTCTAGAACAGGTGCTTTAATTTCAAAACCTCTTTGGTAACATTTGATTTTTTCTATTTTGGGAAACTCACTGATATGAAAGGGTTCTTGTAAGTTTCTACAGGCTTATGTGACGAAAAATAACAAATCTCAACCTGTTTCTAACTAATTAATGAATTTTAAATAACTTGGTCCACCTTCTACACAATAAATTCTCGCCATTTTTATTGTTTATACGCTCAAAATTGCACTCTCGACTTGCATATTTTATCATGAATTTGTTACCTCGAGTGGTTTATTTTTAAGCTGAAAAATAAACTAATCTAGAATGAAGAATCTGTAGCCTGATCTTCATTAACCACGTGGAAAATTGAGGGGGAAATTTACTTATCTTGAACTTAGGTCAGAAAGATGACTAGGATTCAGGAAGATTCACCATACGTGACATGATGAATTGGGAAAGGCTTCCTTTGCTAATTTCTAAACTTCTACTTTGGTATTGCAATTAGTCATCTCAGTTAAGATCCTTCAATCATGAAAAAAATTAATTATGTCTCATAAATGGGAAATGCCAAACAAGAAAAATGGATGTTTTATGGGGATCTTTCACATAAATAGCTGTTGCATCTGCTATTAGATAAAATAACAATGCATCACCATTCTTAATAAATAACCTAAAAATCAGTGCACAATTACTGCATTCCAAATTATATTACATGTCATGTCTTCTAGAAGAAATTGCTTATCTAAATGTATCAGTAATTTTGTCCTGGTTTTGTATTATGCATTTCATTACAATTGTGATAGGAAATGTGAATTTGGTTTGGTAGTATATGGGAAAAAAAAAACTAGGATAATGATTAAACAAAAAAAAATAAAGGAAAAATATTATGTGATTACAACCACTTTTCAAGTAGATAAAAATTGAAAGATCTTAAAACAGGTTTTTTTAACTGGCCTGAATCTCTTCTTGCATTCTGGAAGCTACTTCCAAGATAAATAAAAATTATTATCCAGGAATTTGCAACCACTAGGAGTAATTATAAAGTTGCTGTTATGGCACAATGCTCAGAATGCTCAAAAATCCTTATTTAATTTTCCTGTTTAAAATTCCAAATAATTATTATATAATGCACAATTAAATAACATCACAGTATAAGCCAGTGCTTTACATTTCATATATGCAGTTACTGCAAGATCACAAGGCATTTTGTTATCAGCCCTTTCAAACATTGCAAGAATGTGTGAATGATAATAGAGGATTTATTTGAGGAATCATTACTGAAGCAAAGAAAGGATCAGTACAGAATTTCCAAGAACATCCGGTGCCAGCACAGTGCACTTCCATTGCAATATTTCAAGCGTGTATAAATGAGATTGCGTATAAATTCCCCTTTCCTCCAGTAGCAGTGTAAGGTGTATAATAAAGTGCAGGCGCCGAATGCGAACAATGCTTAACTCGACACAACTACTTATTGCCTAAATGTAACGGGACAAAATTTGTTCATTTACCGAAAAAACCATTTTTGAAATGGGCAAGTCTATTTTGGTACAATTTCACCATGTATATTTCGATTATGCCAACTATGTTCCATCGCCTAACGTTTTTCATCATTTGAAAGAACATAAAAAGTTGCAGAACGGAATGATACTTTCCTGTAACAGTAAATAATAAATTGTTGAAAAATATAGCAATGGGAAGTAATATATTCTATTGTTCTATCCATGATGGATCTGCCGAATTCGGAGTTCTCAATTTAATATTAAATTGTTTCAATGTCGCTTCCAGTCCCTGCTGATTTCCAGAAAAATAGGCTGATATCGCATTGTGGAATAGCAGAAGTTGCTTATGCATCACTTTCACCTAATTAAAAAAAAAGTTTCATTAAAAACAACCTTAAATGATAGGCACTAATTGCCACTATTTCTTGACTGTTAACTGCTTATGATTTAAACTCAAATTAAAAATAATGTTAAAATAGAATTTCAGATGAAATCCCCTTGCTGAAATGGATTTTGAAAAACAATTTCATTTAGAATGATTGTCTGGTAAACAATAATATGAACAATTTTGGAACTATGAAAACTGTTTAGTTACTCACTTTATTTTCATCCAAAAATTTCAGTTTAATGGCTACATCCTGCCTGAGCCTTTCAAACCTTTCTTTATGTGCATTGTAGTTTTTTTGAGCTTCTTCAATTTTGCCTCCTGCATTATCAAGTCCGGGTGTCTGAGTTAGTAATTCTAAATCTGTTCTATAGGCATCAAACTCCACTCTAAGGAAAACCACAAATTATGTCGTTTTTAGGAATGCGAATGTGCAAAAAGCAAACATTAATCAGGTTTTCTCACCTCGCATTCTCATATTGCTTAATTGTCAGCAGTGTATCTTCCATTGTTTTGTTGCAAAGAGTGTTGACAGTTGAAACAAAAAAATTGAGTGCCCCTACAAGAGTCTCTCCATTTTTGGTCAAATTGCGCTGTGTGTCAGCATTGTATAGAAATTCTTCTTGTAACTCAGGTGATTTCTGTGCAAGGTCGGCAAACACATCCCCTAGTGCATGTTGAGTTTGAACCACGTGGTAAAAGTGACTTGTTAGGGCACGAGCAAGACGCAACACTACGGCGTATTTACGTTGAGTTTCTCGAAGTGACTCAATCTGAGATTCCAGCTCAGGGTCAATTGTTCTTGAAGTCTGTGCAAATTAAGCATTTTTCATAAGCTTATTTTTTTCATGAATAAAAAAAAACTAAATTTCATTCATGCATCATTTAAAAAATAATATATTACATGAAAATTGTGATTTTTGGATCAATCATGACCAGACTAATTAGTCTGATTTAAATTGCATGATGATCCCCCCTGCCACATGGTACTATGTACTGACTGCAGGGTAATGAATAGAATAGAATAGAATAGAATTCTATTCAAATGTTAATATGATGCAATACAAATGCTTACTTTCCCAAGCCTTTCAGATATGATCTGACGAGTGCATTTGTACGTTGAAATGCTCCATTGTTTAATAGTATCTATCTTTGACTGGGGTGTTTTGACTAGTTTGGGATCTCCATTTTGGGAAGGTGAACCGGGACTATTAAGTGGCACTGTGATGCTGGCTAAATAAAAATACATTTTAGACGTTAAAAGTGAGTTCTTCATTTCACATAAATGATAAAATGGGATAAAAATTGTATAACTCAAAAATCAAAAATTATAAATGGAACGGAAGTCGTACAGTTGAATTGGGTACCTGGAGGACCATTTACAGGAGAATAAGATGAAACTGACTGGGGTAACGAAGTGGGGTGTACAGGTAAGACCTGATTAAAACCCCTAGAGCCACCTGCCACTGGGCTACTCGAACCAGAGTGCACTGCGTTGCTACTCCTGTCCATAGAAGGAATATCATCATTCAAAATCTCTTCGAGCGCCTGTTCGAAGGAGTCGTTCGCTAGAACACCGGAGCTCCCATTTACAGCAGAATTTGACATTTCTGACAACGATATCGTGTCAACCTAGCTTTCTGAAAAAGAATAATCAATATTAATGGATGATGTAGTTTCAATTCAACTCAGTACCCTTCAGCATGAAAATGCCATTAGGTAGGCAGGCCAAAAGTCCGTTTACCCAAGATTTAATTACTAATCACTCATCAACATCATTGGTGTTCTTGATGTTGTATATTAGCATCTATGTTTAACAGATTGGGATGGGTTTTCTAACATGTTTATTTAATAATTTAAAGACAAGTAGATAACCGAATAATGAGTAAAACAGCATGCAGTCCATTTCCCCCCTTATTCAACAGGATAAATTTAACTCTGCTTCTTTAGACAAGTATGCACAGGTGTTCGGTTGCTCGTTTGTACTACTCTTACATTTTTTTTATTACCGAGCAGTTTCGCCCCAATGTAACCTAAATGGCACAAAAACTTGTTAATAATGCAATGCATGTTTGATGCAGGTTACGTATTACGAAGAAAAAACGCGACATTGACAAAGTATTTGAAATGAAAGGGTGAACCGCTTTTGGTTTTTATTCGTCGACTCTGCGTATTGTGCAAAAGACACTGAAACATGGTAGTCAGATGAAAGAATGGGCGACGCTTAATGGGAAATGTGCATGGCATTTTCCAAGAAGCAATGCAGAAGAAAACCAAAAAAAATGAGTCATCAGAGCAGACCTAGGATTCAATCCTGCACCTGCATCTCTCATGTCTCTACACAGTCAGACTATGTATATACCAACTTAATGTTGCTAAGAACGGAACGATCAAGGCTCGAAGAACGTGAGGATTCTGAGGAAATAAAAGCTTCCTCAATACTGAAAACATACCGGAAAAACAAGGTAGATGCAGGGAGTTTGTCGAGTCAGCTAGGCGTATAGGCCAAATATAACCAGTTACCATTCGAATGAGGTACGTAGAAGCTTCATCTAAACTGTAAAATGTCATTCGCAACTATACCTTATTAGTATATTTCACAAAACTAAATATATAGATTCGTATCATCAGCCACAGTTTGATGATCGATGCTCGATCCTTTGAAATATACAGGTAAACACTGCGGTTGGATTTTCTAGCCCCGAATTTTAAGTTTGGATGTAATAAGATAGAAATGAACATATGAGAAAGTTTAATTCGTTTTTTGTTTGAATGCTTACCTGGCATTAAAGGGCGTCAGTAAAAATATGGTGCAAATATAAAGAGTATCCCAACAGGCACTCACCAAAAAATCCCCACTGACATCGGCTTCGTGTCAAATTTTCCCAAGCTGAGGACAAATATTGTTCCGCAACACGAGACACTCAATAGCTTTTCCGGTTACTCAACCAGCAGATGGCGAAGCGATCGCAACGCTCTTGATGGAACAGCTGGATCGAAATAAAGCTGCAGCAATGGCTGAACTTCAAGCAATACAACAATAACAAGCTGAAGAAACTTTCGAGTTTAATAGCTGATATGGAGAAATTTCTAAAGATCATGATCTTTACTCGTACGAATCAAAATAAGTGCAAGTCTTGCATGTTTCGACTTGTCATATTTTTGTTCGATGTAAATGTCGAATCTTGAATCTTGAATCTTGACTATATAGAAATGCTGTTCAAATCAAAAATTGAAGAAAATGAATATATTTTAACAACAATAAGCATTTTACAGTTGCATGATTATTTCAGTGCATATACAGTGTACAGTACTATATGAACGATGCTTTTTTATTTACAGCTGACAGCTGTCCACGTACAGTGCATATCTGGCTAGTGGCGCCATCTTGACTCTTTTGAGTGTGCTGCAAGTTGCATAGGAGTGTCGCAAGTAAGGTGCCGTCTGGTCGAGCGTCTGGTGGAACAATTATAGCGGAACCGGAAATACTGCCAAAGGCGCAGCCTATTTCTTCTCAGTGCATGTGCTGATGAGGGGTAAAAACATACGTTAAATTTTCACTGAAAAATAGATTTTACGTTATTCGGTTATTGACCTTCAAGAATGGATGAAAATGCTGCTTTAAGAAATGTAAGATTTTATAACCTTTGTTTACACCGACAATTTGTCATCATCGCAGTCTCACGTGCATATATACGCTTATTTACATTATTGCCCACAAGTAACATGTATACATAATGTAATATGCTAGTTATCAATTAGATGAGTCGCCATTATTGAATCCACGTGTCACTTGCCTTTTTTTGTCTAGACGCGGTTACCATAGTAACCATCATAACAGAAGGGAATATCAGCAAAGTAATGATATCATATTATAGTCAATGAAATACACGATCTCTTTTTGCACTGCATGACATCATGCATCCACGGGCTTGTACTGTAGGCCCTACGTGACACTAAGTAAATACTATCACTGGACAGTATTGCCTCCCAAAAAACTGCAAAAGTTGCACAATTTTTCTGAAACTTTAAATAAGCGTTGGTCTTCGAGGGCTTAATTTCTATGTATCGGATCGATTTTCGAAACATATTGGATATGTCACCTTGGCTTTCGAAACAATTAGCCAACCTTATTATATTTTTTAATAAAGTAACGACATTGGATCATTCAGTTGTTCGTACTTTATTAGAATGCATGCAGTTTTTTCTCGCTTGTTGCATTTGCCTCTTGCCATTATGTACATGTACTCTTGGCCATAACATGTTCAAATATATTTTTGATTTTGCAGTTCAAAGATTTTCTTGTAATTTATAACCAAATGGCAGAGTTGTGTTTTGACCGGTGTGTGCATTCGCTAGGCCACAGAAATCTTTCTTCAGATGAGGTAAATGTGGAATCATTTTGGTTTAAATTAATGCTCAGGGCATTGATTAAAGGCTTTTTCTGACCTGCAGCCATAGTCTAGCTATCAGTTCATAATGGGCGTTTAAAACGATCGTTGCAGGAATTGTGTGTGGACAAGTGTGCCAGCAAACACGTGAACATAAATCATAAAATGATGTCTATTTATATGGAAGTACAACCTCATATCGTTAATAAAAGAAACGAAGAATTACAGAAAGAAATGCAGAAAGAGACTACCGTTCCTGAAGCAAGTATACCTGCTGATAATGCAGAGCAGACTTCGGTGATTGCTGGTGCAGGAGATTCTTAACCCTCTACCTAAAGTATATCAACTATATGTAGGTCTAATTTTCTAAATAAAATAAAAATTGCATTATCTACATGTATGTATTAAAATAAACAATCAGAATAAAGTATTTATGGTACTTCCAGAATTTAGTGTTACCCTTGAAAAATCTCAGTTCAAATAACTAAAAATCGATGTCCTATAGGGCAGAATAGTGTGCTAAGTTGCTAACTGTAGAATAAGCTTAATGTTCATAGATAGGGGCAAGTGCCTCATATGGGGAATGGTGCTAAAATTTGACCACCAGATGGTAGGGTCGATTGGTCGCAGATGCAGTTCAACCTACACAAACGATGTCGGGCTTAATTTTTAGTACCCTAGGGTGTGCTCCTACCCTTAGAAACCATGAACCACCCCCCTCAACTATGAAAAAGATTGTACGTCAACTCGGTGTCTGTTTTCTTTTAAGTTACCATGGAATTTTCATATAATACTATTAGATTTAAAAACTAATACCAAAATACTATATAAATTATGGTTTTATTTCTGCCTCAGCGGACAGTGAAATATTTCCCATATTTATACCATTCCGCAAAATATTTTTCCTAATTTTACCTGTCCTCAGGGGTAAAAAGATAGGTAACCACTGACGAGATGTAGCAGTAAAAACGTGCAAAGACACCGAAAAAGAGCCTATACTCCCATTTATCGACGTTAGTTTACCTGGCGTTGAAGAACAGGCGCTGCAAAAATAGTAAAAACTTGTTTCCGACTGAATGGTTGTTGTTTTTATTTCCCTCGTTTGTGCATCAGAACAATGAAAACAAAGGTTTTTATCAAATTGCACCTGTTGGTTTGATTGCTATTAACACGTCACCTGCCCTTTGAAAGTGGCTGCATTAGTTTAGAAGCATGATTGCTCCTCTTCTTTAGAAATGTAACTACATATTCTACATTATTTAGAATGCTTTAATGCGGGTGCTATATAATAGCATAATATCCTGTTTATAAAATGAAAATATATTTCCGCTGTTAAAATAAATTGGGCATGAAATGAAGCATTTACGACTTTAAAGTTGCACTGTTTGTCCCATTTTGAACTAAATTATACATGTAAGTCTTGGACAGTTACTGTAGTTAACAGCTTTACATTAATTATTAGTTAACTTTGAATTTCAGTATTAAAAATCATTTCTATACATTTTGTGCGTCTGCAGAAAAGGTCAAGTGTGCTATGATAGTGGTACTTTCATCATTACTGAAAGAGATGTAATTTTTTTATACCAGAATATAAAAATGTGTGACATTTACTTTCTTCAACATCCTTTCTGTCTCAAGTCAGTTCAAGTGATTATAAACAGTTGCAAAGGAAGATTATAGGCATGCTCTCTATTTATCGCCAATGTGTCTTGACAATCTCGGAAGGGTCGTCCGTACATCATGTATTTTGAATGAGGAAAGGAGTTAACCCCTTTGACATGAAATGACTCCAAGTTGGTCTCTCCCCCCCTCGATGAATGTCCCATAAATTAAACATGTACTTAAGTTATTTATCATGCAATTAAGCAGGGCGTTTAGTTTTCTCAGAACTGAGCATGATTGTGCAAAAGATAACTTATTCATTCATTTATTATGGCTAATTTTGTAATTGTTTGTCAAATATTATATGATTGTAACTTCAATTTTAATAGAGCGATATTATAAATTTCGCAATACATTTTCTTGAAATCTGTAGGAGAAGTGTAATTGTAAAAAACAAACAAAAAAACCTATTTTTAGAAAGAGGGAATTTCAAATCGATTATTGACGTCCTCTATTATTTTTGTAGGTAATTCAGTCTGCGAATCCATCCTTATCGTATTTTGTGGCACTGTTCTTGAATCAAAATTCGAATTTATTTACAAAATACAGTACATGTTAAAGTTACCACGTTTACTAAATATCAAAAATTCTTCGTTTTCGTTGTTAGTCAACTAGTTATGATGGAGACCCGCAGAAATTGACTAAGAAGAAATTGTCCTCTTCGCATTTAAGTTATTTCTCGTGAAATAAGTACAGGTTATTTAATGTTCTTGGAATTGAGTGTGATTGTACGAATGTATGCATTACTTAAAAGCAAACATGTAGAATTCTGCAAGTTTTCAACATTCGGAAGAAGCTGTAAGGTTTTCCGGCACGTTCAGTGGAGTCACATTCTGGTATGCCCAGATTTGCCGCGCATTTACATAAAGGCTTTGATGTACATTGTATATTCTTTATTTCCGATTGCCCTTTGCCCTCGCTCTCTGTAAGCTCGTCCCACAACTTCGCCCATGTCTATTATTAAACAAAATATTCATTCGCCTATTTTTAGTCAGTTGGTGTGTCTTTCTTGCTCGTTATGTGGTAGGCAGCATCTGTTTTGTGATAGCCAATATGAAAAAGCAGTCTTCCCGCGTGCTTATTTATTTCCACATTGAAACTGCATACTCTCGTACTTGCTTTAATTTCGCCTGGCGCCATCCGCATTACAGCGCTTCGTTCAACTCAGCTTACGAGTCTTTATGTGGAAGCTGGGCTTTTAATTAAATTTGATTTGTGCCATCATGCGCACTGAGATCCGTGCCGTAGTTGCAACTCTAATTTAAAGTAGATTTTCTTCCTGTTCAACATGTGCGTCATATGAGCTGTGGCAACCCATTCATTGTCGAAGGCAAATTTCGTAGTGCGTACGTTCACGTCTAAAGTTGTAACTTCTAAACGCCATAGAGAGCTCTCTGCTGGTGTATTTGTTCGTTTGTTAGGCGTTTTTAGAAATTGATATTAATTGATGATTACTTATTTTAATTTTCTGTTTTATATCGTTGCGAGCCAAAATGACTGCCGTGAAGATGTAAACAATCATTGCATATACAGTATGCCTCCCTTTGTCGGCCATCCTGGTTATGAAAACAAGTGCTGTCAGATTTCGACTAATTTTAATCGATGCAATATTTAGATGTTGATTATTCATTTAAAATTTGTATTTTTCGTTGCGAGCCAAAATAACTGATATGAAGATCAACTGATGAAGATGTAAACTATCATTGCATATCCATCCCTTTGTCTGCCATCTTGGTTATGAAAAGCAGTACTGTCAAATTTCGACTAAATGTTTTGATTATTTAATAAATTCTTTAAATTCTAGCATCTTTTCTCGTTTAGGATAGATCTTGCATTGAAATGCCACCATGACTCGAGTGATTTTCTAAAGACACTGCTTTCGCACATCGTGTTGGATGTATATGTTACGATTTAATGCTTCCAAGTATAGTTCATATCACGATGTTCATAAGCAATTCCAATCTAGGAAAAATTGTGTTCTTAATTAAATGCAGCATCCCAAATTAAACATACATGTATGATTTTGCGACGTATCTCTTCATTGCATTCACTGCTTATGAAATATACATGTATGCTAGTTTGCCTGCGTTTTTGTGCAAAGTTTTTACGGTCGTGTTGATAATTTGCTACAATCTATTGCGAGTATCTAGCGACAATTTCCATTAAATATATTTACAACTTATTTATTTTACATTTTTAAACAATTTAAAATACTCGAAGGATTTATTATTTTTTTAAACAACTTTAAAATTATGTAGAAGTCAAACAGGTTAAATATTTAGCATAACCAGCTAGTTTATCATTGCTTCGAAAGCTAGTAATCGGCGTATTAATCTTACATTTCATGTTCTAACTTTAAAAAAATTATTATTAAATAATTAAACCAGCGTTTATACGAACCTGTTGGGACCCCTAAAACGTTCTTAAATTCGAAAGCTTTTTAAATGGGAATGACATTAAAATTAAAAAAAAAGCAATTTGCACACATCTTTTAAAATGATTCAGATTACCGAAATACACTAGCAGCATAAACATTTTCTGTTCACTTTTTGGCATCTTTAGGAAAGAGGAGATGCGTAATTTGAGTTCGTACCTCGGAACGAATGTTAACATTAGATCTATGAAATACTTATCAGAAGTTCAGAACCATCGCAAACAAGTCGTGAAAACGTTGTTTTTCGTAAACGAAAGGTGCGTAAAATGGTTCTAATAACGTAGAAACCAGCGCGGGAGTGAGCACAATAACTCCAAAAAGTTTCATGGCAATCGGATGAGAGGTTTAAGACCGCGTAAAGGATATCTACACATACACGTAATTTATATATACAGTAGAACTCCAATTATCCGAATCGCTTTCAAAAAATAAATTTAAGGCGGAAACGTACATACACGTACAATGTACATGTACTGTGATTCGCATTGGCTGCCTAAAAACGGATCAAGACAGTCAAACACCTTACTTTGACCGAGATGTTCAGGAAACAATGACTTTCATTTACAATGCACACGTACTAATGTACAGCACTTGTAAGTACATACGCTATTTAACATATAAAAGTGTTGCCTTTTGATTTAATTAATTAAAAATGCATACAGTATCGAAAACAAGCTCTTTTTCCTTAAAATGCATAATAAATGTACCCTTTTTTCGGAAAAAATCCAATTATCCGAATTTTTGATTATCCGAATGGGGTCCGGTTCCAATTGATTCGGATAATTGGAGTTCTACTGTACTTGAAAACTGATATTTTTTACGAGTCCGTCAGTTTTTTTAATTGTCCATTAAAATCCATTGTTTCCCCGCATTGTTTCACATTAGATTGGTTTATAATCAATAGATGCCATTCAGTGAAATCCCTCCAAATAAGGTAACTTTTACAAATATACAGTGTATAGAAAAACATTAATGGCGATCCTGACAATGCTCAAATAATATTGACTGGCCATGCAAATGTCCCATCATCAAAAATCAGGCCGTTTTAGTTTCGAATTGGGGGAAGTCAGCTTGGGTACGTTGAGGACGATAAAACTGTCAAATGGAATCGATTAAATTAAATAAAACCATCTGATTTGATCTTTTTGGTCACTTAAAATGGTTTGCAAATCATAAAAAAACTGTTTTGGTGGCTTAAGGAAAATTGTGGAATTTAGATGTTTTGAATGCCACTTTGTCCAACATCGAGTGAGGTACAGTGTACGTATACGCGTGAATTACACAATATGTACAAGAATTGAAAAAAAAATGTGCTATTAAACTGATCAATGTGTACATTTTACTGTTTCTCCTCTCCTATCGCTAGATCTTACATGTGCATGTATTTACTATAAACTTTTTTTTCTCTCAATAAATGCTCTTCTAAGAGATTAAGCTACACTGTATAGTTGACTAGTCTGGGCAGAAACTGATTTAATTTGAGCACATCACACAAAAACCCGATAAGTGGACAACAAGTCGATGCTGGGTCGATTTCCAATTATGAAGGGTTCGACTGAAATTTGTTTTTAAACATCTCAGTACATAATTTTAAAATCTGAAAAAAAAAATGCTCGAGTACACATTTTTAGATAAAAATGGCATGGCTTCTGCATTTTAATTAATCTAAAATTCGTTAGTTTACAAGTGCGGGGTTAGGTTTTATCGACTCCCGCATGCGAAGCTGTTGCAGTGCGGTGGCCAAACGAACTATAGGTTGTCAGCATCCCGCTATATGTTACGATTTCATCCAATCATGCAGTGACAGACCTATATTGTAAGAAATTGCTGGTTATTTGTCTTTATTCATTATCGCTGTCCTTGTTATTATATATTTGTACCTGTTGATATGTTAACAACTTGTTAACATATCAACAGGTACAATTTTCTTGTCACACATCTGCTTTTACGAAATTCTGAATTATTCCATAATTTTGCTGACCAGTGTGGATAAAAACCGAACGTATTTAACAATTTATAAATTTATTGAAATCTTTTTTGCAGGATTTCTACTGGCGAACCCTGATCCGATTTTGCATTGCAAATGGCGTTTATATTGGCTGCAATGAAGAGGAGCTTACTGATCTTCTGGCAACCACAGAAGACACCTAGTTGAGGTTAACTTACATTTATCGTTTATATTCTATATTGTTGAGAAAGACCAACCATTCAGTCATCTTTTAAATATAATCATTTATTGCATCAAAATGTGTATAATCTTTGTATCAGAAAACTGATTTTCCTTTAGACTCCGGCCAATTTGGCAATAATTAAGCGACAAAAGGAGTACAAGTCGATTGTTCATTTATAGGCAACCCATAGCATTTCCGAGTCACAGGGAACAAGAAAGTAAGGCTTTTTTTAATGCCAGCCAAAGTACATGCTTGTGGCAGCTTGCCAACAACAGGTGGATCCCTGAGAACATTTCAAATACTACAATTGTATACATACATGTAAATGTGAAAACATCATATTAATCACAATTTCCTCGATCATATTTTTGTGGTCAATGAGAGAATTTTAAATTGAAGGTTTTGGATTTTGTCTATCTGAGTATGAATTTTATGCAACAGATGAGCTAAAACTTAATTGTTTATTTAAACCATAGTTCGTATTATCATATTAATAAGTCAGGAAAAACATGATTGGTAGCCGGAAATAATCTGTTATCGAAGATTAATCTATGAACCCATCTTCAAGTGGTCGGAATGATAACTAAATAATTGGTACAAAGACAACGACCAAATTTTGCTGATACTAGCGACGTTTTGGGACCATGTCCCTTTATTCA
>JAQGBX010002237.1:0-21176 GCA_034698745.1 Megaphyllum sjaelandicum | reverse complement strand
GGGTTCTGACAGAAACAATAAACACCTGCTATCTGATTTAGGCGATGCTAGGGGTGGGGGAGACTTGACCCCCTCCACCGCACCAAAGTGCTGACTCCGAAGCTCTCCTAAGCTGGTTCGGGGCCAGGGGCGTCCGGATGCTCTGGGGGTGGGAGGGAGTGGAACCCGTCGGATTGTATCAGAAAAATCTCTGGAAGTGGTTTGGAAATAAAAAACAATCGGGGCTTTGAAGTTTTTCTGATCAGCAAACTATTCGTCAGGATGTTGTGCCGAGAATGTCAAATATTTTCAATTTGTGGCGAGCGTGCGCGAGGCTGGGGGAAAATGGCCGCTCGGCGCGTGACCCCACGTCGAAAGCGGCTCATTTGGACCAAGTGGGAGCCATTTTGACGATGAACTGGGATTACACCTTTATCCTCAGTCTCCCTCGTGTTTAGACGCGCCAGAAATAGCGATATTACGCCCCCCCTCAAATGGTACGCATTTCGAAAAAAAAATCATTTTGTGTTCCTAGTGAGGGTTTGAATCCCGCGCGGATTTGAGCAGTTTTCTGCTAAATCCCATTGGCTGGCGCCCATACTGATATTTCGTGAATTACTGTGTGTAATCTTGCTCCAGGCCGGCGTGGCTCGCATTCCTTAGTGTCGTAATTTTGTATCGTTTCCGATTAATATAACTTTTGATAAACTTGAAATAATAGCGCTAACCGAAAGCAGAAAAACGCATTTTAAACAATGGATATTTTTTTTAATTTATTGTTCCCTTTTGTACCCCCGCAGTGATCACGTAATTAACGGTTTCAAAGTTGAGCCGCTTTAGTTAGCGTTGCTGATTGGAAGTATTTGGCGAATTACCTGGAAAATTCCAGGAGGAATTAACACTTTTTTTTTCATCATGGTTAAAAATAAGAGTACACCGAGGCGGGTAAGAATTGAAATCATCCTCCATATTAAATAATAGACATTAAAACGCGCTTGGGTTGCAAAAAACTGATAATTAATACCGGAAGCACCATTATCAGAACTTACGCCGATGCTAACCCTCTACCTGTAATATGAAGCATCACCTTAATTTAACACAGTCTACTTAAAATTTTAAAATAAGGAATTTATCCAGAAACAAATGTTAAACAATATTTTTAAACAATTTTCCAAAAAAGTAGAAATAAATCGTTTGCTTTTCCCCGTTAGTACATGTATTAAACTGGAAAATACATGTAGTTCAACCTGCAAGGTCAAATAGAATGCGTAACGAAGCGGCGTTCCATACCTCGTGCAGTCTGTTTGAATTAGTTCCAAGTTTACTTATTTAAAATAAGTAAAATATGATAAATTAAAACTGTTAAATGTAATGATTTTTTTATTCTGTTAGGAAAAGGGAATGAACAATTTCTATTTTTTTTTTTGAAGATTTGTTGTAGTCTCAAAATTATTTATTTAACTTGGCAGATGCCCACTTTTTAACATTACTGGTATATTGTGTTTACCAATGAATTAATCAAGCCCGATTTGCTTTTAAAATGTGAAATACGTCAAAACTGTTTTTTTTTAAATTTTCTTAGGCTTGTATCTCGGCGTGGGCTAAATTTTTAAATTTTCATTTGGAATTTTGATATTTGGACCATAGTTAAATTCACGGATTCAGTTTTAATTTGATTATTTCCTAATAATCTCCGCTCAATAAACACATTTGAATTTTTTCATTTTTTAGTTTTGGGGATGTCATTGTTCTTAAATTGGATTTTCAGATGGGTGTGTGATTGAAACCTGCACGAGTTTAGATTGAAAAAGGGGGAAGGGTCAATAATATAAAAAAGCAATATACGCCTTTCGTAATGTTTTTTTTTTCTATGTTTTTTTTTCTCTAAAAAATAAAGCCTGGAAGTTTCGTTTTCAAATTGAACGCGACAAAAGTCACCGGTTCTGTTTAAAAAAAATGAGAAATGTTTTCATATATTTTATAAGAATTGTTCGAAGCCGGATGGGATGGGGGGGGGGGGAGGGAAAGTAAAGCGAGGACTTCAAAGGTCTCCGTAAAAAAATATAACTTATATGGAGAAGGATAAAAAAAACATAGGTTGGAGGGGTCTGATGTCCATCTGACTTTGTTCGGTAGCAGATGCCTGATTCGTAGGGCAGAATCCCCCATTTCCCTCGTTTTTTTTTACCCAGCACATCCGGTCCACTCTTGAATTATTAAATCCACAAAAGATGTAATCGAATTTTTTTCCCCAAAATCGAATTTTAGTATAGAAGTTGGCTTTTCCCCTCCCATTTTTTTGTAAGTTTTTTATTTAGTTTTTTAGTTTTCGCAATTTTTTTCTCTATCCGCATTTCACCGTTCGTTTTGCCTGCGGTACCGGAAACGCTCCATGTTACGGACACGTGACAGTGGTAGGCACGTGAGTAAAGTGCTTCTAAACTGTTCTTCTGTCAAGCGAGGATAGTATGCTAGACATTGGCTGCTTCATTTTATTTGCTCTCCCATTGAACCACTTATGGGACAGTCCTGAACGAGATATCGTTCTGCCTTCGTTCACTTCCGGGCGGTATGCTCAGTCTTAGTACGGAAAACCGTCCGTTTTAAGCATTCACTGTCTTCTTGACTGTTATGCGATTGTTTTCAACAGCTTGACAACCTTTTCTGAAATTGCCCCCTGTAGGACGGCAATCACTGCTAGCTTATCTGTCTTGCGTGATTGAACACCAACTGGGGGCTCATCTACGCACGTACCGACATTGCCAGGCCATTACTGTCCGACAGACAGGTAGACATTGCACATTTGCTTTACTGCGGAACCAAACATGTTAGACAGTAGAAGTTCACCAGTTTTGTTAGTTTTTATTGCTTTAGTCTAGACAATTAATAAGATCGGTCGTCATTTCCAGAATAAATCCGTTTTCTGTTTCGATGGCCAGTATCCTACCCTAGCCTTCCTGGTCAGTCCTCTCTCATTCGGACAGTTCCTGTCTACTTATTAAGTTCTGTTCTTTTTCTTCAAGTGGTAGGATATGTAGAGTGAAGTTTAATGCGAGAATTTCTTAATGTTCACTACCATTTAATTCTTTTCGACAATATTCTGTCCTCAATGCATTTGAAAATGATCATACAGCAAACTTTGGTCAAAAAGTTGGCAAATGCTCCTGTTTTAGCAACGAAAGCTACTCGCAAAATTGGCTCATGGAAATCATCGCAAAATTGACTCATGAAAGTCATTCACAGTTATCTTTATTTAAAATTTTTTGGAAACAAACGTCTGAGCCTGGGAAAATAATTCAACTTAGATGAAAGTACATTTAAACGCATTTTTTTTTTCGTCAAGTGTGTATTTCAGAGGGCAGTACTGAGGGCTCGTCATTGCAGGTATTTGCTCAATGGCCATAACATCATAAATTCGAATTATTCGAGCAATAGTTTTGCGTCTCAATTTTGATTTTGAACTCCGACAGGGTGCGCGTTCCAACGTGGGCCTTTCGTCTGGGGTGCATACCAAAATGCAAGTTAAATGCGCGGTACATGTTATTTAGCGACGTGTGAAAGCCGTAAAAATGCTCGGATTTGTATCGGATTAGGAGAGAGCCGATCCGCCCGTGCGTATTCTGGATGAATTGCTTTAGAATTTTGCCCGAAGTTTCCGGTCAAGTGAGTGCCCGCGCATGCAGCGAGGCGTGCGCCGGTCAGCGTGCATTTTAAACGGGGTGCGAGTACTCTTGACCGCTGCTTGACCAGGCGTTCAGATAACTTTATTAGGCTATCGTCGGTGTTATTTATGGAGATTCCGATTCGACTCGTTGAGCCACGCAACGAGGCCGCCCTGTTGGGCGTCCTGTTTAAAACATGCATGACGTGATATGTTTGTTCCCTTTTACTTTTCAATATTTTTGTCATGGAATTCTTTGCGAAAAGTCATGCTAAGACTGCACTCTGCACCTCTGAACACGCCTTAAAAGAGGATGCCCATGTAGTGTTGGCACAACTAAAGCTTTGGCACAAACATCTTGAAATTCAACTGCTGTCCACCTTGAATGTGGTATTTTTATATTAATTTATTGAACTTGGAGTCAGGTTGACAGTGGGACAAATTCCACTTTTTCCAAACTCCAAACGGTTCTTGGCATCAGTATCATAAACAAAGTTAGTTCGAAGTTTGCATTCAAAGAACACGGTTTTGATAATCTTTTTTGTGATTGGCTGTTTTGACGGCCATTTTTTAATCAAGATGGCGAATCGTTCTTGCCATATTTTTACAAATGCACGACGTCAAAAATCTACTTTTTTTTTTGCTCAAAGGAGAAAATTGGATGTAATTTTGAATAAATATCGCGGATTAGTTAGTTTTTACGTCAGTTAAGACACCGACTTGAAATAACAGCTATAGATCAACCGTTTCTTAAGTGCGCAGTGGAACAATGGAGCTGTTAAAGCACCATTTTTAATGTAGCCTCTGATTGCCACTAAATTTAACCGAATTTGTCACTTTTACATTTCTATTAAAGCAGATTTTTATTTCGGTACCAAAACGGCAGTTTTTGCGTGAATTGAAATTTATTAGTTTAATCGAAGGTTGCCAGTGTGACCATGCCCTCGGCGTCGAAATCCCCATTTTTCATCCACGGTTCCCCTCGTTGATATATACGCATAAGCAGTTTATGCGTCCACAAAAAAATGCTAATATTTATGGAATATTAATTTCCACTTTGCTCGTTTCTTATTTATGGGAGGCTAGATTTTTTTCACTCCTTTGTTTCCAACGGGGTTGATATGGGACAACACCAAGAGGAAAAAGGATTGGGTTTGAGAATTAAAAAGGCTGTTATTATTAAGGGAAGGGAGGGTAGCGAGCCTACGGAGCAAAAAAAAGAGGGGACCCGTAATACTCCACACACCCATCTGTGTCCTCATCATTATCGATTTTGGCTGGGCTCCAATCATGGGTGTCAACTGTGCTACAACTAGGGCCCCATAAACCCGTCCCCAAACTACGTTGCGCGTGCGCGCCGCCGTTTTTGTCACCCGGGAACCCCCTTCGTTTCTTTTAGGCTTTTTTTTGTTTGTTTGTTTATGCGCATTTCCTGTGGGGGTGGGGGGTGGTGTTCCCTATTGGTCCCCCAATCTTGTTTTCTGAACAAGATGCCAAATTAACGAATTTTTGAGTTCAAATTTGTTACAGTCTGTGTCAGAAAGCCTGCGCTAAATGGTGGCGTTTTACATATAAACAGAATTGAAAAGTGCATACGAGCACCAAAGATTATGCCTGGAAAGTCAGGGAAAGTGAGACTATAGGGATGGCTTATTAATATAGGACGAAACAATTATTGCCCCAAAAGAAGTTTTGTTTTATGTACAGTAAGCTAACTAGAATCTGTTTATCCATTTGAACAACCTTACCCTGTTTTTAACATATTCTGTCAACAGAACCATTTTTAAGTGTTGATGGTCGTTGAGACGCCATATTGGATTTTCAGAGACGGATGTGAAATAAACTAGCGCGCTTGTACTGTATTTCGTAAATTAATTGCATGCTTCCAAAGCGACTAAATTTATTATTAAGCTGAAAACAAAAACATTTTGTCCAGGATGCAACGAACACTACTTGTTTATCACGTTCTGTGACGGGTCCATTCATGCTATAAAGTGTAAACAATACGCGACGAAATGAAACTTAACTTTATATTTTGTTGTTTGTACTTTATTTTTGTTTTCGTCGCATTTACAGTTGAGCAGATGCCAAATTTAGATGCATCGAGGATGACACTGTATAATCGTGCTATGCTTGCAGCGAATTTTTATGAGAAGGAATATGCTACGAAGTTAGTTGTAAATATTGTGCAATGCTTTTAATCTATCATGGCTTTTAATTTTTTTTCCCGCAGAATGCTCGAATTCAGGCAATTAAAAAACAACAACAACACTGCAGCGGTTTGTTGGACCTGTTCGGTCTCCACCAGAGCCAATTGTCGTCCTCTTCCGTCCATTCGTCTTTGCAACAGGCATTGTCCCCTCATCAGCAGCCTTCGAGGGGTCCATCGGCCGTCAAACCCCCTACTTCGCCTCACAATCCGGGTTCACTCGTAATCATGAATCCACAGCAGCAAATCCAACAGCTTTTGCAGCAGCATTTCTTAACACCTACCCAAATTCAGACGATTATGCAGCAGCAATCCATTGTTTTGCAGCAACAGGTTAGTAACTCTTTACTCGTCATCAATTCCTTTATCATTCCCCTCCCCCCTGCCTCTTCAATTGGTGAATTTATTTTAATAAACTTTAGATAAGTGTTTCCCAAACTTTTTACCCCTTCCGAGACCGGCCAGAAATAAAAGTTATAATTTAAAGTTTTTGGTAGTACTTGTAGTTTGAAAATCAAATATTGTAAGATGAAAATTGTGTAGTTAACTTGAGTGGACCTCCGCCCCAGGGTTGAGAAACGCTGCTAAATTACGTTGCTCAAGACAAAACTTACATAAAAGAATTAAAAAATTGTCGTTTGTTTTGCCTTGATCATAACGAATCATGTAAAAGCATTATAGTTCTGGTGGCACTTCAGTCACGTGTGAAATACACTGAACAACTAGGATGACAGACCTGACAAGGCCAGACATGCTCGCATCGTTCTTGTAAACAACTTTTTAAGAACTGCCTTAATTTAAATATGTTAAATACAAGTCCGACATGGACTGACAAGAGCAAAAGTATTATTATTGTTGACAATGGGCATCTCGAATGGTAGATATTTTCTTCCAACATGCTGGTGACTGAATAAGCTACTGTCACGCTACTTCTCGCGTATGACTGGCACATACCTTTCTTAATGCCTTTCCAACATTTCTCCTCTAACAACAGCAGCACCACCAGGTAGCCGAACTCAACCGGAAGCAGTTGGAACAGGTGCTGTCACAACTGCATGAGCAAATGCAGATGAACGTGCTGCAACAGACTACGATTATACATCAGATTAATGCGGCCTCAGGAAATAACGGCGGCAACTCGTTAACATACGAGAAAAAGAACTGCATAACCAACTCGTCCAATGCCAGCAATGCACTGACCTCCACCACTTCCGCTTCGTCAATGACCACCAACTCATCGTCTAACTCGGCCGCAAGCAGCAACGTGCCCCGCCACTTGCAGGCTCAGCTGCAACAGTTGGGCGCCCAGCAGCAGCAGCTCTTATCGCAGTATCAGCTGGCTCAGAGGCATTACTTGCTACAGCAAGGGCTGGGACTCCAACAGATTGTCCTTCCTCAAGGTACGAAAAAAACCCAAAAAGTTAACATTATTTGGTAATTTTTTAATAGGCGTAAACTAAATGACTAGTTTATTAGTAGTTCTATCATGGACAAATCTTCTAACAAGATATTAAAAACACTATTCCCATTACATGCAATGTCTTTGACAGCTCCTTAAATGTATTTAAAAGTGAGGCTTTTGTGAATTCTCAATGACAATGATGAAACATTTTTAATGAAACTTTCTTATGCACACATTTGCTTCCAAGTGAATATTCCCCAAAACTCGCCCTGCTTTCGTGGTTATTCCCATCGTGGTTATTTAATAAGAAAAAGTTGCTCAGATAGTTGTAGTCGATCCAAGTTATTGGTTTAAAAATGTTGTTTGGAGCATTTGGTAATCTACTACTTGCTGTTTTATTTAACTCCTCTTCTGTCATGCAAGAGATTGTTATCAATTATCTGTCACATTTTTGCAGGTATGAGTACTGCTGAAATGCAAAGCCTTTGGAAAGAGAGCACTCTCGAAGCTGAGAGCTCGCTGAAGAATGGTATTTTGGGGAGCAGCAATGCCAACGCTTCCCGTTCTGCATTGTCTGGTTCCAACAACAGTGGCGGATCCACGACACCCACTGCCAACGGACTTCTAGACTATGCGTCCAGTCTAACTGACGATGAGGATCATCCGCCCCACCAACCATCCTCACACCACCACTCGCATTCCCATGCGCAGTCGCATCATCATCACCACCATCATCACCATGCGGCTCTCGGCAATTCTCATTCCACTGGTCATTCGGTGTCCGCACCACCCACCGCCAGTCCACCTGCGCATATGTTGTATGGGCATGGCGTCTGCAAGTGGCCGGGATGTGAAACCGTTTGCGATGATTTCCAGACCTTCATGAAGTGAGTAGTTGATTTTTAAGTTGGTTTGATCTGAAAAAAGGCTTTGGTTAAAACAAATATGGAGTGATCTGTTGTAGATTTTTCCATTAGATAAAAAAACCACCAGAAACGATAATTACTATTGATGTTGAATCTTAACTCTTGTACCGCTTTCTCTTTAGGCATCTGAACACCGAGCACCAACTGGACGATCGTTCCACTGCCCAAGCCCGCGTCCAAATGCAAGTGGTGAACCAGTTAGAGCTGCAGTTGAGCAAAGAGCGAGAACGCTTGATGGCCATGATGCAGCACCTGCACATGAAGCCCAACATGAACTCTTTGAACTGTGGGCGAGCTGGTGCTGGCAGCAATGGCGGTAGCATTAGCGGCAATGGGCAACACCCCCAGCAGCCCTCACCTGATCTACCTAAGATGGAAGCAGCAGCAGCTCTGCTGAACAAACGCATGGGTGGAGGAAATCCATTGTCTTTGAACATGACAGGAGGCAATGCGAGCGGAGGCAACGGGCCACCCCAGCTTCCCACGCCACCCATTTCCTCGTCTCCGGCGGCCATTGCGCCCATCTCTATCTCCACCCCTCAATCACTGATTGTGTCCACTGCACGGCCTCCCAGCCAACTGCTGCAGCCACCTAACAGCACCCCTTCCGGCCACATCCGAAGGCGCATCAGCGATAAGGCAACTTCCTTGGCATTACCAACAGGTTGGTTGCAATCAGGAGCTCTAGGTAAAACTGTTAGCCAGTTGGCTTTTTGTTTCTTTTGGTGGCTTTTGATGAAAATGGTCGGACAAGTATGGTCTACTCCGAAATTGGAATGGGTCAAACTGGTAAAGCCAGCCAGACTCGTGTTGTGGAAACTGACTGCTTTGGGCTGTGTATGAATTTATACGAAATATTCTGAAGAATCTTTTTCATCATATATTTGTCGCACTTTTTTTTCTTTAATTTTTGTTTATTGATTAAACTAATTGTTACCGAAATTAATTTGGACAAACTTGAAATGGAAAAAAAATATTTCAGATGAGTAGTATTGAATTTAATTGAAATTTAGCTGTAATTATAAAACTTGCTAGTTTCACTACAAACGGAAAATGAACAGCTGCTTTGATTTGGCCTATTCTTATTTTTAAACAGATCATATTGTCTCGAGGTGCTTCTGAGCAGTCCTTCTAATATTTTGGTGCTTAACATTTTTCTTACTTTCCTGTTTGCAGGTCTGGACCTTACAGAAAGCATAAGGCGACCTCGTGTGGCTGATCGATCAAATCTCGACATTTCTGATGGTAAGTCTCCTTGCTCAGTCTGACATCATTTTCAAGATCCTCACCTTCTTAACTTACTCCAAAATTTCGCTACACACAACTCCCCTGGCCAATCTTGCCCGAACATTTTCTCTAACTCCTTTTAAAACTAACCTGTTTTCGAGTTGAACCTCACACTGCTCACTGGTCTCTCTGATGCACCAAACTGTGTCCCTCTTCTTCTTCCTCCTTCCACTTCCCTTCTCTTGCTCCTCTTCCACACCCGGCTGTTTCCAGGGTGTTATGGTAATAGCGGTTGCCTTAACGCCGGTGCTTCTGCTGAATTCCAATTCGGTGGGCCACAGCCACAATTCGGAGAAGGCGAGTCGGGCGCAGGCGGCGGCCTCCATTACTATGGCAACTTGGAAACAGTTTTACTGGGGGTTAGTCATAGTCTAAGCATACAAGAAGGTAAGTCGACACGGAGGCATACTCTGCCTGTCCAGCAATAGATAATTGGGAAATGTTGGGCGTCTAGTCTGTAGTTTGATGTGACCACGTGTAATTAATGGCAACTGTCTTTTTTTCTTTTACCAGAAATCCAGCGTAACCGCGAGTTTTATAAAAATGCTGATGTGCGTCCTCCATTTACTTACGCCTCTCTCATCCGGCAGGTCAGTGCTAAATATGTATTATTTGTACCTCTTTTGCCTTTGCATTTCTGATTTAGCAGTGCTAAACAATTTTAAACGTTAATGATTTTACTACAACAATGATTATGACGTTTGTTAGATTCAATTTTCAAAAACTTTTAAGCCATTGAATGGTTGCCGAATCTGCCAAATTTGTATTTGCGATCATATTGGTTAAAATATTTTTATTACAGTACGTTTAATTTTTTTTTAATCAGAAATGCTAACAAACTATTATTCGGCATAAAATCTATTTACCCCATTTTTTTTTTTCCCGTTTCTGGGATTTTTCAAAATAAACCTTTGCCAGGGAAGTAATTAGTCTTGGTGATTTTTTTAATATTCAACTTACAATATAGAACTTTAAAACATTAGTTGTAGTATAAAAGATTTCAAAATACATTAATTTATGTTTATTGTGATTTTATTTTGTGCAAAAAAAAAATAAATAATAAGAAAAACCGACGGAGTAAAATAAACTAGAAAGAAATATCCTTTTAATTCTTGTGAAAAAAGCACATCCTGTATAAAACATTCTTATTTTTATTTGTTTTTTATGAACGTGAATGAGTGTGCCCCTGAGCATAATAAAAAATTCCGATTTCTTGTTTTCAGGCAATAATCGAGGCTCCTGACAAGCAGCTTACCCTAAACGAGATTTATAACTGGTTCCAGAATACATTCTGTTACTTCCGCCGTAATGCTGCTACTTGGAAGGTAATTTTCTAAACACTCGTTGAATTCGCTCTCTATTTTCCTCTTTCAATTTTTCTCGACTACTTTTAATGTTTTTTAATCTCTCTTTCTCCGTTTTGTCTATTCTTACTCTATGCTTTTTCAGCACTACATTTACTAACTGCCTTTTTAAAAAAAAGTATTTGCGTAATACAATGCAGCGACAGCTAGGCCAATTTGACACGCATGCATCGCAAGAACACGAAAGGGTCACATGAAATGTTTAGGGAATTTAAAATGGGGTTAACCGCATTTGTTCTCTTGTAAATCTTTACGAAATTTGCATAATTTAACAAGAAAATTCTTGCATCAGTAATAATGGAACTGCATTAATATTGATCTAACATTTAAATACAGCTTAATTAAATTTACCAATTAACGTTTTACGATTTTGGTTGAATTATTTTCACAAGATTAACAAGAGAATGTTCTATATTAGATTTCTTACCAATAGACCATTTTGAAAGCCCAAAGTAATCTCTGGAGGAAGAATTTTTTGTTTGTTTGTTATGTTTGATAGCTTTTATGGAACTTAATTTAAAAAAAAAACAAAAAAAAGATTTTCGAAAATTTGAAAAACAAATGCCATCTATAAGCAAATATTTTGTTTCAGCATAGGAATTGGCACTTACAATGTAATACATGTAGAGTACTTAGGTTTTCCAAATGTTCTTTTTGGCCAAGGTTTTAACAGCAGATCATTTAAAGTTTAGATAATAGCTGATTTAGACAGGGGTAATCAGGACACACTGATGGTAAACACACAATCGCATAGCTATAGCTAAATCATGGATAAACAATAATATCACTTAACACTCAGCATTATAGTAAGATTTCTGCATGCTATTAAAGTAGATTTTCGGTCCTTTACCTCCTATTCCTGGATGCCAGTTAGGATTAGTTTAGTTTTGAGAAAATCACTTGCTCGAGCCCTCTGCGATTTTTCTGCATGCTTTATATCTTTTCTCTAGAAAATTGCCTGTTCATTTCTCAATATTTTTCTCTTCTTTGTCTGTCTTGGCTTGTTTTTCCTAAGATTTCTATGTCTCTTTTTGGATTTTTTGCTATTATCTGCTTGCTACTTCGGTAATGGTCTGCATCTTTCTTCTTTCTTTTATCACTTTTACAAGCACGCACTTTTTGCATGCCATTTTCGAACTATTTTTATTCATTGAAACTAATAAAATCAAACCTGCTCTTATTCAATTTGGTGGAAAAATTGTTCCAATCTCAACCTTCTTAAAGTTCTGCAAATTAAATACTTGAACTTCAACATCATGAATAAGTTAAGCAGAAATATGTTGCTTAATTTTCATTAATCATGATGACAAAAAATTTGAGGAAAACAAGAATGTCAGTTTTTAAGTCAATTTTAAGCTGAAATTTAGACGTTATAAAAAAATCTTATTTATTTTGAAATAACAATGGCGTTACCTTGCTAATAATCCTTTTTTGATTGAATGTTGTGCTGTAAAGCACTGTTAAAATTTGTAACGTATTGTTCATGGGAACTCTGTGGTTGTGGATAAGTTTCACAATGAGAAGATTCCTCAAAGAGCAGTTTTGAATTTTTTTTTATTTCTTCTTCTCGATTCCATATTTTCTTTTTTGATATTTTTTTCCTCGAAACCAAATCAGAAAGCTCTCAGTTGGCAAGCCCAACCGTTCGTTGTCTTGTTTGTGTATATTTATTTCTGTAGAATGCTGTACGACACAACTTAAGCCTACACAAGTGTTTTACGCGAGTTGAAAATGTTAAGGGTGCCGTTTGGACTGTAGATGAAATAGAATTCTACAAAAGACGACCGCAGCGAGTCACCGGGTATGTTATTTCTTAACCAAAATGCCAAAATTCCCAGAGTTAATTCCACCTACGGAGAAAGAACAAGCAGGAATCGCATATGCATAGCAGCTTCAACGTCAACAGGAGACCATCAACAGACTGAATCAGTTAAATGGGACATCGCTATTACATATTTGTTAACCCTTCCAACCTTTCCAACTATCCAAAAGAAAAATTAAAAACTCCCAAATAATTATTTTCCTATATTATTCTATACTTCCCAAGGTTTTGGAAACAATCTAAATTAATCACTTTCGATGTCATTTCAATGTTCATCAACAACTTTATTAATCTTTGAAGTTTATATGACGCCAACAATTTTATTGGCTTTCAAATATTTGTGATTATTTTGTTATAAAATGAATTGATTCCTTTTTTTTTATGACTTGAGTTTCCCCAAATTCCGTGTTATCACTTGTGTACATGTATTTCTATAGCTCCGGGTTCGTCATCCACGACGTCCATCCGTCCGCTGCATTTCAATGAATCTCAGGTGGAATTCTCTCTCGGGATTTTTTCACCGGTCTTTATTATAATTGGGTGTTTTTTTTCTCTTTTTCTCTTCCTTTTTGTCTCTATCTCTCTCTGTCTTCTTCTTCTACTACTACTTGACCACCCGACCACTTGACCACCACCTGATCATGCAATCCTTGTCCTTCCGGATGCACAGAATGCTATTCGCACAAACTTATCGTTGCATAAGTGTTTTGTAAGATATGAGGATGATTTCGGATCATACTGGATGGTTGATGACATTGAATTTGTCAGGCGACGCCATTTGAGCAGAGGGCGCCCCCGCAAATATCTCGAACCACTACCCAACGACCACCCTCCCTACCCTACACAGTAAGCACACACACTATGCTCATCTCTATCTCTGTGTCTCTGTCTCCAGAACGATAAAAATACATGACACACTCCCCGATCCCTCCCCTCTCTTCAGACCCTTACCTCTTCAATTAGAACAACCAACCATAGATTATTCCATTCAATGATGCCATTGGTAATTTAACCTCTAAGGAAAGCAGTTTTCTAACGAGCTTTCCATAATGGCAGGGTTCACTTGTGTAAATAGTGAAAAAGTCACAATGGTGGCAAGCGTTCCCTTAAAATTTTCTCTTCAAATATTTTTTCAAATGTCTGAATTCCCCTGGCAATTTCTTTAAATTTTCAATCGATTTTAACTTGGGTCAGAGTGGAATTTTTGGATAACAGATAACACAAAGAAACTTATTAACGCGACTCAGAAACATTTGAAAAAAAATGGAATCTTAAGATTTATTTTTTGCTTTGCAAGGATTTTTTAAAGCAATTTTGATTTTTAGAAAAATTTTTAGAAAAAATATTCTAGACAGACCTTCGTCATGCACGATAACCTAACGTCAAAATTATACAGAATCTAGGCATCTGCTATACAAAATGAGACCAGATGTACTAACATGGAGGAACCTTTGGCCTAATTTCTACAAGATCTGAGTGGCGCAGTGTGATCTTGCTCAATCTCTTGCTCTGCCATTCATTTTGTCCCTCGCCAACCAACTGCTTCTCGCACATGATAAAACTGGCCAAACGTTTTTGGAAAAATAAATGCGTGGCCGCACAATACTCGAATTCCTTCAACCATATCCACACGACCTTGCATGATTTTAGATAACCTATCATCCATTGACCCCACACCCATCATCTCTGTCGTCTCTGTTGGAATGATCTGCGTCTTGCTACTCCCAACATTTAAACATCTTCTCTGCGATCTTTCTGTCCTTGTAAAAAGAGTACCTGCTCTAGAGACCGTTAGTTTTAGCCTAGATTAGTTGTTGATCAGGTGCTGCACCAGTGTGGCATGGTGACACGCCTAAGCACCCGGACGTGTGTCTGGTAAATCATTCCACTAATCTTGTCTTTTGGGGTTTTGTTTTGTTGTTTTCGTTTTGCTCCGTGCTTGATGTCGCGCAACAGAGGCCTACAGTCCAAAAGTCCCACTCTGCAGCAAAGTCCGACACTGTATGGAGAAACGCTCAACGCCAGCTTGCAGGTGATACTTTTGTCCTTTACATGCTGGCTTTCGAATAAGCGGGCTGCATGACCGCACATAGCTCTTGACTAATTGGTTGTAGGTGTCTCCACTATTGCAGGCGGCCTTGGCCGATAATAATTTGGCTTTCCTGAACAACTCGTCCAGTTCGTCGGGAAGCCCCAACGATATGCTCTCTGATAAGCCACTACTCAGCCTGGCTGGATCCCCCAAAGTGGAGGCTGGGTAAGTAGACAATTATGAATACTTTTCAACTGCAGACCATTCCGTCAGTTTGCCTTGATTTCTGGAGAAAAATTACATTTGGAGCATGCTTTTTGTGTCTTCGGGAGCGAAACCAATCTAAGCAGGGATGTGTGTGTGGCACTCCCCTAGTAGATTCGAATTTGTTCTCAGTTTATCAGGGGAGGTAAAATGACTTTGATATTTCTTCTCAGAATATTATAACTTAAATTATCATCAACAAGAATCACCTTTTTTCGGGAAATTAAGATACATGTATGCATCCTTGAAATGGTTAATTTTCCATTGTTCCGTGGATTCCTTATGACTCAAGAACAAGAGTTTATTTGAAGGTGTAAACTCGTTTTTTGCCATTCTGCAAAGTTGGCTTATCCAAGCTCTTTCCTATTCTACCCAAAAGCAGGTTGGAGTCCAGCCGCATTCACATTAAGTGCGAACCCAGCTCCGATTCCCGAGAGTTAGATCTGAATACGTCAGACGAACGCATGATGGAAGATGACGACGACGAAGAAGACGAATTGATGGACGACGATGAAGATGGAGGCAGCGGAGGCTTGCAGCACACCTCCGGAGGGACAGAGGAGGATGAGGACGACGACAGGAAAGGGCTCAACCTGGGGGGCATCACCGAGGATGAGGTGGTCAATGACAGGCACAGACTGACAATGCAGACGGCCGCGAACATGAATAACCACTTTCACCACCATCACCAGGAGCAGCATCGCCTCCAGCAGCACCAGAGCTCACCGCACGACGATGTGGAAGACGAGGACGAAGGCGGCAACGACCAAGCGGAGGATCTGACAGTCAGTCAGATGCCACCTGTAATCGCGTGCGATTCTTCGCTCTCTAGCCAGCAGGACGTTTAGAATGCGGAATTTGGCAACCCCCTGACAATATTCGTTGATTGATTTGACCCAATTGAGTTTGTAGTGTAGTGCGTAATGGCGTGACGCGGCGGCGTCTGCGGACAGAGTCGACGCCAAAACCCTCCATCATATCACTACTAGTCGAAAACCATGGGATGAGGATCCCCCATCTGACGACGGCGCCGACGCTCAACCCAGACATTTGTGCGTTTTGTATGTGTGTTGACTAGTTCCTAGGTGCTTGTGTGTAGGATGAAGCGAAAACTGAAGACTGATGAAGAAATTGAAATAGGGTGAAAAAATATCGTGTCCGATGATCTCCGCTGGATTTCTGCCCACCTTTCGCACCGTTTCACTGCGACCCATTCCCATTCGGCGACTGCTGTGATTGGCACGGCTACTTTAAAATGATTATTAACAACTGTCTGTTTGGCTCCATTCCAAAATGCGTAATGGAACGGTAAATGGTTCCAAACGACCTATGCCAGGAGAGAAATGTGTTTGCCACCGTTGCATCATTTTCTTAGTCCACGAAAGGTAGATTTTTAGAAAAACATTTTTAACATATTTACGATATTTATATCCCAAACAGTTAAATTTAATCTATTGTCTAAATGAAAAAAAAATTGTGCTATGAGGCAGCTTTCCTCCTTGCACAATTATTTGTCCATAATCATAATTTTTTATTAGCCGATTGCTAAATGGAAATTTTGATCAAATAAACTTGACCCAATACCTGTGTACTCGATGAGCAGTAGAATATCGATGGCGAATGCACTTTTCTGTCTTCTAGGTGTACCATCAATTCGCAATGACAAGAATAAGTCTAAGATAAGTTGTATGGCAAACACATTCCTCTCAGTTGATGTAATGGACAAAACAGACTGCTGTTCACGCATAGCTTGCACGTATTAACTGGAAGCCGAGTAGACGCATCACAGCAGGGGACAGAACATGTATATGCAGTGGTGAATTTGTATCTGAGGGTGGCCCCAGAGCCGGAGAAATAGCGAATGGAAGCAATTTCAAAGTACAATTTTAGGTTAAAATCTGGAATTTCTATATATAAATATAAATATATACATAACACATCCCCTCCTTTCTGGGCCGGCAATACATACGAGCTGAAGCGGCCCAAGAGAAGCCCGAGGGACAGACTAGAAACGAACTTATTTAAAATTTCCCTTGACCTAGTGGCTGGACCCCCACCCCCTTTTATCCGCGTGTTTGTTTGATGTGTTGGATTGCATGTGCCTGGATCGAGAAGTACATGTAGGAGATAGGCAAAACGTCCAATGTCGTTTTGTTTTTTACTCGCTGCACTATTTCCATTCCTCGGAAAGTAGCCAAACGAGGAACCCGAACAAGTGGAGGGTACCATCTTCCTCTATTGTTCCACATCGATCTTAGCTTCCTCCTCTACCCCAGTGCTATTTTGTAGTTTTAGCAAAGCAGAAAGCTGTTTTAGTAGGATTCGTTCGAGGCGAAATTGCGCTTGGTTGGGTTGCGGAATCGGCACCACTCTTACATTTTAACTCTCACATTTACATCGTATTTATATTGTGTAAATTCTTTTTCCGAAAACTCCCAGGCTGGATCGATTGTCCACCTTATAACCAATAACTCTAGGCCATGATGGCCATGGATCACTAGAAGACCATTTTAGAAAATGTTTGGACATTGAAATTATCCATGTTAAATTTTAACAATTTTTTAAATTGGCATCAACTGATTCCGATAGAATCGGATTTTAATGGATTTCAAAGAGCGAGGATTCCGTGAGGTGCGATTCTGCAACCAGATTGCATTGCTCAGCTGAGAAGGTGAAAGCTGACAGCAAAAACAATCCAACTTTACTCGAAGTTATGGCCTTTTAGGAAGTTGCGGCCTGCTTACTCCGTTGATCCGGAGCAGCGACCGCACGATGGCTCGAAGGGACCTCGGTAGACGAGCGGATCCGCAATTATGTACTTTTAGTTCCTTGATTTCCGCTGTCGAAGCGGAGAGGGTATTCGATGTCTTATGTTTCCTCTTTTTATTTGATAATCTTTTTAAATGTTAAAAATCCAGCTATCAACTATTCTTTTAGCTACTCTATGATTTTCTAGATTGCTTCCTCAACGCGATTTAATTATTATTATTAATATTATGATTATTTTTATTATTGGTATTAGATGGCGAGGTGGCGCGGCCCGAAATCACGCGGAACTTCCGGTATCGCATGTTCCTCTAACGGTAGCCGATGTTCCTGAGAAATAGAAGCTTATTGGAGGGAATAATCCTCGCTTTCATTCACATTTTTATTTGATATATGGAAAGACGTTCCTTTTTTTGTTTGTTTTAGTTCCACGGCGTGATTTCGGGAGGTGCTCTTGCGTTGATGACGGTGCAGTTTTCCTCTGTTATATTTTTTGTGTTCCTTCAGCAGCAGCCGTCATCGCTCACTAACTACTTTTCATTTGTTACCTAATGCCCAGCCACCCGATTCCCCTCTTGATTATAATCACTATCAAAATATGCATAATTTAAATGAAGGGGGGAAATGATGATGAAGAAGAAACCGAAAATATGCAAAGAAATCTGTGATTTCCGGTCCAACGTGTTTCTGTTTTTAAAATGTCCTCCTCATTTAATTTATTCTGAAAAAGTGCGCCGGTACGATAATTTGCGTTCAACCCCTGGACCTGCAATGGCAAAAGTTTGGGATAAATTGGCGAGCAAAAAATAATCATGTTTTTTTTTTGCAAATTTCTGTATGTATGAAATTGAATTTACATGTACGTAATCAATTAAGTAATTTTTTGTTTAAAAATCTTGTTATGCACGTATTTAAAAAATTCAGAAAATGAAAATTTTTGCCATTACACGTTTCAATCCTAACCTCGCTGGTATAGGCTTTGTTAACAGGTTTAGAACGCCGATGTTTGGGAATTCGTAGGGAAAACGTTGACCGTTATTGACCGAACTTATGACTATAAAATGTAATTTATAGTAAATTAAAATTTAGTTAACGTGCACACCTGCATGTGCCCTCTCCACATTGCAATAGCGCCACAACTTGGCTAATAATATGTCAAAAATTGGTTAAAAAACAATTTCAGTTTTGGAAGGTTTTCAGTAATCTTTGCATAAATAGATCTGGCTCATTTTTATTAAACATCATTCTACAATAAAACGTTCATCTGTCCGAGTAAATTCTGGAAATGCCAAACTTGTGATTAACTGGCAAAATGTGTGGTTCGAGTTCTAATTCCTGAGTGCCAACAACACCGAGGTTGTTGTAATTCCAAGTTTGCATATTTTCGGTTTTTGATTTTTTTCCCCTGCCTTTTTACAGAAAATAGCACTATATATACACATATATATTATTTTTTGTTATTTTTCGTTGTTTATATAAGAATGGGAAGTGCTTATTTGAAGGTAAAGTCGGGAACGGAAGGGGCTCTGAAAGAGGGAGGGAGATACAAGAAGTAGTGATAACGAAGAAAAGCTAGTTGTGCCAAATAAAAAAAATTGAATTTCTTTTTTACAAGTTTTTCTCGTCTTGTGCCGGATGCGGATGTATATCGACGTCGCCATTCTGTTTCCTTACCCCCCGCATTTATCGAACAAATTCAAAGCGCACTTTTGGGATGCGAACTTATGCATGGAGCAAGGGGTGAGGGACGTCATCATTGTAATTTGCATTCCAAAAATGTTTAGTTTCTCGTAGCAAAAAAAAATAATTAGTGAGACCTTTGAAAATCATGGAAACAGGATTCAAATAAATCACAGCCCCGCCCATTTGCAGCCACACCTACGTGATTACTTTAATAGGACAAAGTGTGACTGCCGTACCTCAGTATACATGTGTTTTTTGCTAGTTTTTTAGTTTCAGCAGACTTTTTGTTGTTTCCTAATTTGCAGCAGTCGGACGCTATGTTTACTATTGTAGACTTTGACCAAAAAAAGCAATAAATTCCATAGAGAATGTATTTAAATGAACTTTTTTGAATGAATTTAAAATTTTTTACAACGGTTTGTCATATAATATGATACGCATATTTACTACCAGCCACAAAACAAAGTTCAGTATTAGATGCAGACGCGTTATTTTATTTGACATTTTAGGTGGATCGTAATCCTTGGTCTAAAATTTTCCAACAATGTTTCCAGATAATGCTTTTGAGGCATTTTACCATATCAGTGACTAAATACAGTATACAGTATCTACTGGTGGAGTGGACACCACATAAGTTGAGTGAATAATTCAATGTAGCTAGCTAAGTAATAATTTAATTCTTTTCTGGTCAATAGTAATATTTTTTTGCAATAATCAACATGATTAGAATCCATGCAGAGTTCATTTTTTTTTCTTTTGGAAAAGATTAAAACCTTTAAAAGAATAACATTTTTTTAATGTTTTAGTTTTAGTACTTACATTATGATTCGTTATACAGTGTAGTCTGGCATCTGAAGACCAAAGCAGTGATGAAGATGAAGGTAAAATAAATGTTTCGTTATTAATACACAGCGAAAAGACTATTACCGAAATAAAATTCCGTAAAATGTACATGTAAGAAATCAATTTGTGAGATACGCATGAGAAACTTTTGTTCAGATTATAGTTAAATACTGCAATTTTAAACCTATAGCTTTGCCTAGTTTTTTTTGCTTATATTATTATTGCTAAGCAAGAAATCAACGGGAGGACTTTTGCAGCACACTGTATAATTAAATAGGGACCTGGTTTAGTTTATAATAGATATGTCTTTTGTTAAAGCGCCGTATTTTTACTAAAACGCTTTCAGGGACTTTGACAGTAATTATAGCTATTTCAATTTTTATTTACCCAGAAGCCATTGCTCAAAAACAAAAGGCCAATTTTCCTATTAGATATGCAAAACCTTCGATTATTAACGATCAAGTGATAAAACGACAGGTTTGTCGTTTCTCTTGCAATTTTTAGAGGAGACAAATGAAATTGAATAGTCAAATGTTGGTATTCCCGCTGTATTTTTATCAGAATATGCAGTTTCTGCTGCTATGCATGGTTAATGCATTCTTTTTTTTTTTTAGTTTAATAGACTTTTAATAGCATTTTAGACCTATTAAACTCGTTAAACGCCGTTTTTTCAACGTTTAACGGATTTCAATCGTCGAGACGAATCGAACGAGCCCAAAATCAAAAAAATCGGAAAAACCCAAAAAACAATGTTTTCCGATTTTTTTCGATTTTAGGCTCATTCGATTCGTCTCGACGCTGAGTTTCCAAAAACGTTGAAAAAAACGGCGAAAAACGAGTTTAAGAGGTCACAAATGCAATTAATAATGTGCAAGGAGGACTTTTGCAGCACTCTGTATAATACGTTTTCAAAATCATTTTTCGACCCCTTAAACTCG
>JAQGBX010002236.1:0-21177 GCA_034698745.1 Megaphyllum sjaelandicum | reverse complement strand
TGTACATTTCCTTCATAAAAATTCTCTGTATAGTGACCAGTGACCACCTGTCTATTGTGTACAGTGACCAGTGTGTGCTGTTCTTTTTTCAATTTTTACATTGCCAACGTACCTTAAAAAGTGACCAGATAACAGATGAGTCACGCTACATCTTGCTTTAACCCTTGGACATCCTGATTCTGTACTTTTTTGGTTTTGTGGTTTTTTACTACGTGTATTACAGTCCACATGTATTTGTGCAGTGTACATATTCATTATTTTAATTTAGTTAAGGCATTTTTTGTATAGTGACCACCTGTGTACAGTGACCAACCAACATAGCTAGCATTTTTTTGTGGTCACTCTTAACAGGTTTTACTGTATCGATGACAAATTTTCATTATTTTCGAAGAAATATTTCGATGGAGTTCTCCAGCAACATCGCCCAGCACCTTAACAGCTCGCTCGCCTATGAAAAATCAAAGTGAATTTTTGATTTTTTGCCAATTCTTCTTATAGAACCACCAGCCCCTAACAACCGTCCAAACAAACTACACTGTCTTCAATCGATCCTGCTAAAGCTTTCAACAATTCGATGAAAGAAATCATTGCATTGCCAAGATTATTGCTTACACTAGCTATTTTGACAGCGTCTTTCAACATTTCAACAGCTTGTTGTTGCAAGAATAGGGTTTAAAGAATTTAAACATTTGTTTCATTTCCCCAGTTGATGAATATACGAACATTTGATTTAATATTATCTAAAAACACTCCGTGCATGCAAAGAAAATGTGTTTTACTAGAAACAACTTCACAAATGTCGTATATCACGCCGCAGACGTTTTAAATATTACACAACACGAATTATTTAACGGACAAAATTCGTATTCGTGCGTAGTCCTCGACATATTTATTGCCAATTCAAATTTATACATATTTAATGTACCTACATAAACCATTTCAGAATAATACGAAAATGCATGAAATTCTGAGAAAGTATAATTTTCCATAAATTCATATTCCGAGAAAGTAATTTTCCATAAATTCACAGAAATAGGAATAATAATAAAATCATAAATCCTTTGTCAGACAGAAAAGTAATTGCATTTACACGTACATGTATATACAAAGAACCTCATTCGACGAGCCAAAAACTTATTTGCGAAATAATCCAATACAAAGGTTTATAAGAAACGTGTGAAAATATTTCCAAACTAAATTTTTTTTCTGTAACATTCCTTTACGAAGAAAAACAGACTGCAAATTGATGATAGTTCTTTTAAACTAATTTTGACAAGACAGAAACTTGTTATTTTTGAAATGGTACAGTAAAACCTGGAAAAGTGACCAACTTTGAATGGTGACCACCTACTTATATTGACCACTTTTTAGTGTATTTTTTTCTAGTGTATACATTTCCTTCATAAAAATTCTCTGTATAGTGACCACTGACCACCTGTCTATCGTGTACAGTGACCAGTGTTTTTTTTTTCAATTTTACATTGCCAATGTACCTTAAAAAGTGACCAGATAACAGTTGAGTCACGTTATACTACGTCTATTAAAGTCTACATGTACAAGTGCAGTGTACAGTGTACATGTTCATTGTTTTAATTTAATTCAGGGACACTGGATTCTTTGTATAGTGACCACCTGTGTACAGTGAACAACATAGCATTTTTTGGTGGCCACTCTTAACAGGTTTTACCGTATAATAGAAGGTTGCAGCTAGGAAACGTGTTACAACATTCCGATGTTATTTTTTCTGGAACGTTCCTTTTTGGGAAAATATTGATTGATAACATATGATATATAATTTGAAACATAATCTGGATTGCATGTGTTGCCCATGTACTGTATACGTATATCAGTTTACAACCAATTTTCGGTTTACGAACACCTTTCAGCAGTTTGGAATGAGTTTTTTCCATGACGATTTACTTTGCAGGGAATTAAAGCAAATCGGATTTACGAACGATTTATTAATTTCGCAAATGTTGTCATGCAATTCTGTTTGCAGCAGTATAGCCGCGCACAAAAACTCCCTGACTCATCGATAATTGCACGATTTCGACACCAGGATGTCCGTCGAGCCAAACAATGCTCGACTCGGGCCTGGGGTATATCATTTAGCGATATATACATTCGAACCAAGATCAGTGAAACATCAATTTGATGGTACCTTCCTGCGCTCACCTCTCGCGGATCGCAAATCAGTCTGCGAAGGCAAACTTCCTTCTATTTGCGTGTCGAAATTACTAATTTTGCAGCGCGCATTACTGCAATTTGCTCGCATCTCGTCTGCGGGGATTCAGTCGAGAAATCAGAAAATAAATGCAAATATTAATTTCGTTCCTTTCTTTGCATTGGCGGCACGAAGAAAAAAAGGAGCAACGAAAACATTGCGGGCATAACGTAGCTCCGAGGGAAAAACAGGAAGAAACATCAGAAAGCTTGTTTGCATACGAGCAATAACGTACACGTTTCCAAACAAAAACTTTGGAAGAAACTTTTATTGTTGTTGTCTGCTACCAGAACAAACACTCGACTGTGTATCGGGCTTGGCGAGGCGCGCAATTTGGTCTAAAATAGGCGCACCTGCCCTGCAATGAGTACCCTGCAGAATTTATAGGATCGTACGCGTCTACAAAGACCAACGAATGCAGGTCTTCCAATGGTTGCAAAATCTGGAGCATGACGAAACCATGATAAATGCGATGTAAAGAGCATGTTTCGGTGTAATATTTTAATCTCACACCCATCAGCGATCTACCCTCCACAAACGACAAACGGCTGGTCCAAAATTTGTTTGTCCAGATTAGTTTCAACAAAAGGAGTGTACACGCTAGGGCAAACCATTTTAAACAAACGCATCTGCTAAGCAGACGATTTTCAGGCAATCGTCTGCTTAATCATATACTCGTGGAAAATTATTCCATGCACGTGCGAACTTTTTCTGTTAAGGAAAGTTTCACGCTGATTTGAGTGAAACGAACTATTTTTGTTCCTTCGATGTTACCGACACTCGCCAGAAAGGACAATCGGTTTGTTCCAGATCATTTTTTGGTTTGTTCGTTTGTCCGAAATTGCTCGCAACATTTTTTTTCACAAACCAATTGACAAACCGTTGTTGTTGTATTTTTTTTGCAGTCTGTACGGGGCTTAAACGTAACAAGCAGGAATTCGCGCTCGCATAATGTGCGTGAAGCGGATAAATGTCGAGTGGCACATCATGCGCATTGGTTCATGCGTATATATTCCGTGTTCTTTTCTATCGATCTCGAATAATATGTTTAGTTTTGAAACTCGTGAAACTCACGCACTTAAAATTTTAAAAGCTCGACTCGCAGCGCCACCTGCAGACATTTATATTTTTTGAGTCTATATAGCTAGTATAAACCTGCATGGCTCCAAAACATACAATTCTCAACAGTAGTAACATGTTATTAACGCGTTTAACCGATGCACATTCTTGACACCCAGAAACATGCAGCATTATGGGAAAGAAATTGACATTGTGACGATCTAGTAAAGAATCCGCACGCATTGCCCACGTACCAATTACATTATTAAATAATTGACAAGATTCCAATAATTCTCCGATGGCTTATTACCATTACGATTCCATGAGAAAAACTCGTTTGGCCAGGTAAAAAAACATGTCATCTATCAGATAAGAATGGCATCCCAAAATACGCTCAATAGATAAGCCTAGATGCATTGCAGAAATGGAGCATTTGTTACGAGCTCATAAGCACAATGAAAAGTACTCGTTTTCATGACTGAAATGCTGAGGTATCATCGCCAAATGACGCTAATATCGGAATCCGTAGAGAGAAAATCAGAGTGGAACGCGTTGCGTGAGAGACATTTCTCACGCAAATTGCAGCCTATGAAAACAGAGTTAATAATGAACCCGGAATGATTAAAATTCATCCACTCGCTCGGCTTTTTTTTTTGCCCGTCATTTTTTGTCTCATTCCAGAAATGCTGCATGGTGCGACTGAGAAATGCCATTCGCAAATCTGCGGGATAATATCGATCTGCGGAAACAAACGCAATTTTCGCGGATGCACATCCGTGCATTTTAACGCTGGTTTACAGAGTGCTAGCCCCGACGCGCACGCTTCCTTCTTGACGTGTCCACGATTTTTAAACTGCCATCAACGTGCAACGCATCGAGGAAGATACTGTATATATACATGTATATTTTTTGTTTTTTGTTTTCATAATTTCTTGCCAGAGAAAACGAACATGGTGCTTATTCTTGGGATGTTTCAAGTTTGCATTGGACTATATTTAAAAAAACATGCAAACAACCTTGGCACGATTACGAAAATACAATCATAATCACTTTGCATACATACAAATTAAGTGTATATCGTTGGTTGTCAATCAAGTTGCTTCTTTAAAACTTCCTGAAAATATTTTTTTTAAAAAAAAGTTGTTTTTCATAAAATTCTATCCGTTTATTACGTTGAAAATCAGATGGCTTCGCTTTATTAAAATCAGCAACGTATGATTTGTTAGAAATGTTCAGCCTATGCCCCTTTTTTGGGAAGTTTTGAAGAATTTCGCTTGGCGCGAATGACCGAAGTACCGTTTCGCTTCCGCCGTTGACCCATCTCGAGCAACATCTGACAAGATGCATTCGAATTACCCGATTAAATGTTTAGCCATGCAGTAATTCAGAATGTCGTCGTGCTGAAGCTACATGTACGTATACTGTATCGCAATTCTGCCACCGGTATGCAAATCCGGGCCAGCTCACGTTGTCAACAGCTGGGACAGCGGCGCTGCGTGGGCGTCGACGCCAACATCATATATGCGGTTTGCAGAAAAACCAAAATATTTTTGTTGAGCTCGAGTCAAGTTTGGATGCGGATTTTGGCAAACGATCAGGGTCGCTCGGGTCAATTGGTTCGACGTTGGCAAGCGCGTTTTTATAAGGGTTAAAAGGAGTTCCGCGGATCAGTTTCAAGATGTCATTCCAACAACTTGCACTCTTGGCCTTGAGCTTCAATATCATGTTTGTATGATGCGGCATCAAGCGTAGCCGCGGGAGCATCCCGTCATTAATTCTTGTTTTGAAAATAACATTTTAACTGTACGAAATTAATTCTCGCCCAGTTGTCGGTGACGCTTCATTTTGCGATAAATAATGCATCGAAACAAATACAAAAGGCAGCGTGACAATTCGGTAGTCATGCAAATTAACAAAGTCTCCCACGTGTTGATGATCAAATATGCTGACCAACCCGGATTGGGACACGTTTTATCGTTACGAGCTTTCTCACTCACGATCCGAATATACGATTTGTACATTGAACAGACTTGCGCAAGACTAGCTTAACAGTCCTAATTGCGAAACAGCATACAAATTCCACGTTGTTTTTACAAATTCGATACAAATGTATTTACGTTTGTTTTTCAAAGCGTGTTTAACTCGAGTTACTACTCAAAATTATTCCTATTGGTTCTGCACTATGAACGTTAGTTTTCATTAATTTCGCAAGTTATGACATTGTCTCGGAACTTGGTTCGCTTTGATCGAACCGAACAACCTTTCAGCACAGACTGAACTGAACCAAACAACCTTTGGCTCGAATGTATTTTTCCAACGTCTTCGACCAACGAATTAGAACCACCTTTCGCTCTGCCTGAACAGGAAAACTATATTCTCATGAACCAAAATGACCACCCAGGGTTCCCCCAGAAATTTCATTTTCAACTTCCTCGACTTTTACAGGTTTTTTAAAAAAAATGTCCTTGACCATGCGATGACAACGTGACAAATTGACATTTTCCAAAGTTGACACTGGAAAATATTTTTTCAAATTTACTAACGACAATTTTGAAAATTAACATAGATATTTTTTTAAATGTTAAAAGTGTGTATTCGGAAAATGTTAAAAATTTGCGCTTGGAAAAACAGGGAAATTTTGCAATTTTCACCTTGGAAAATGTGGAAAATTTGTACTCTGACGAGGACAATTTTTCTAATTTGTACTCGGAAAACGTGGAAAACTTTGAAAATTTGTACTCGGAAAACGTGGAAAATTGCGTAAATTTATACATGTACATGGAAAACGTAGCAAACTTTGCAAATACGTACCCCGAAAATGTGGAAGTATTGCAAATTTCTACTCGGAAAATGGGCCCTGAGCTAACATTGTAGAAGTATTAATTTTGGATCACCCATGGCTGCGTTGAATTTTCCTAACTTTCTCAAAATAAACCATTCTTCTCCGACTTTTCGCTGACTCTTCCAGGTCATTTTTAAGTTCCCCGACTTTTCCAGGTTTTCAAGGTCTGGGAAAACCCTAGCTGAGACCGAACTGAACCAAACAACCTTTGGCTCGAACGAACGTTACCAACGTCTTCGACCAATGGATCAGAACGGCCCTTTCGCTCTGCCTGAACAGAACAACTATTCCTCATGAACCGAATTGACCAGCTATCGATTCTGGAAAAAAGAGAGTCCTACTTGGACACTAACAGCATGCTCCTTAAAACAGAAGTGGTGCCTTACCCTGAACGTGCGCCTCCTTGTGGGCGGCGCTCCGGACCGGCCTTTATGTACAGCGACTTCAGTCCTTGGCGTACCTGTTGCGCACGATGGCGTCGCTGGCGCGATAGTGCGAGTTCCTGGCGCCGCCGCCGCCGAACTCCTCGTGGTCGGAGGTGCAGCGGCGACAGGGCCGAAAGAACACGCCCTGGATGGTCTCCTTGAACGCCTCGCGGAACTCGCGGTTGAAGTACGCGTAGATGATGGGATTCAGGCTGGAGTTAAAGTAGCCGATCCAGAAGAGGACGCCGACCACGATGTCCGGATAGGGGCACAGCTCCTTGCCGCAGAGCGTCGACGACACGTACCAGAGGAAGAAGGGCAGCCAGCTGAGGATGAACGAACCCATGATGATGCCCAGCGTCTTGGCCGCCTTGCGTTCGCGCTTCATCTTGCTGATGTTGCGCTTCGTCGGCGTCGACGGGTCGTTGTCGCCGTCCTCGGCGGCGCCGCCGTCTTCGCTCGGGATCGAGTTCTTGTTCTGAAGCATCACCGGGCCGCTGCAACGAAACGTTTGCCTTTACTCAAAGCCCATTTCGATCGATTTATACGGGATGTTTTTGAAATGGAATCGTTTCGAGAATGTTTTATATTAAGGATAGAACGAAGGGAAATATCGAGGAATTGAGAATTTCAATAAATAATTTTTAATTAACGCGGATTCCTTAACGGTGTAATTATTTTCCCTTAAAGTGGTCACGCACGGGGAAAGTTATATCTGAAAACTTGACAATTTTAGGTGTCCGAAAAGTCGAGCGCATATTTCCGAGCATTTTACTAACCATGAATTTTAAAAAAGAAAATTTCAAACTGAAAGCAATTCAACTTTATCTTTTTATAATCGACAAATTAAAACATTTCATTTCTCGTAATTCACATTCTAAAAAACGGAACTTTTTGAACATGCCGTATTTTCAGATATAACTTTCCTCGTGTATGGCCGGCCGGCTTTATGTCGTTATCCACAGAAAAACAGTTTAAATGTACGCTTCGAAGTACGTGTGTATTCAAAACATTCACATAACCAATTAACAATCGAACGACATTTTAATCATGAAAGCGAGCCTCAAAAAACGAAAGGAGGAATTGCGCACAAATTGGCATCACATCTTGCAACAAGATTCTGAGATTATCCCCTTTGTTCAGGATATTTTAATGCGTCCGTTTCTAGCCTGACGCTTTTAAAAACCTCACATTGTCGAGTTTCGGTGTATTATCCGTGTATATAGTTTTAAATTCGCCAAAAAAAAAAAAAAAACGGACGGCGCGTTGGGCCATTGACTAAAATAGTATGCAGCGATGCCTCGAGGATGCCCATGCATTGCATCTGAATATGTTAAGTTTTAATTCGAAAGAAACAAAAAATTGACTATTGACCGGACAGAAAATGAGTGGATGGAAGTATAGTCTCGCAGCAGGAATATGTGATGCACCCAACGGTCAGCGGATTAGAGAAAAGAGATGATCCATCTGCGAGGTTAGATGAACGGAACCAATCATCCTACAGTCTACATGTATATTGTATATCTTTCCGGCATTGTTTACGGACGTTCATGCTTGACATCCTTTTTCGAATGTCATTATGCACATCCCCAGGCAATCGACGCATCAAATCGAATTTTATTTCAAATTTTTTCCCCCAAAAATGTCGCCTCCCATTTACACCAATATGCGTTACCATAACATAAATATACAGTATACATGTACATGTATGTTACCCGATGTTCTCGTTCAAGGTGAAAATGTTTTACCACTCATGTAACCTCGCTCGGTGTTTTCATGGAACAGACAATAGGATTGGCTCCGTTCATCCAGTCGAGCAAATATGCGATCTATTTATGGCTTCTAAAACGCATTAACCTGCATGAAAAGTTACATCGGAACCTACGCGAGAGACTATACACGCACTCGATCAATTTTAGCTGATCGAAATCGACCTTTTTAGTTTCGGAATGTCTACGAGAACGAGCCCTAATCGAAAACAAATCTTACTACAAACTGATTGCGAGAACGGATCGTAACCATGCAGGGTGGGCGCAAAATTTTCATTTTCAATTTCCCTGACTAAAATCCAAAATTCCCTGACCAAAACTTGCCCGTTAATGCGTATCAATTTTTTGTCATAATGAAAAATAAAATAATTGCAACGAGAAGCTAGGCAAAACACTAGATTTTGTTACGAGGCTAGCTGAAGAGGATTGGGAATAGAGCTGCTAGCAGACTGAGTGCATGGAAAGCAATTTGCTTTTATTTGGGAAAATTTCCCTGACCACTCGCAAATTTTCCCTGACATTTCCAAGACATCCATGACCACTTTTGTTTCTCCCGACTTCCCTGACCTGTGGCCACCCTATCTGGTAACAGACAGATTGTCAACAGTTTACCGTCAGTTTCCAGAAGTAACTGCTGGCCACGAAGGGCCACGATGATGCAATTTACATATTTTTCTCACGAAGTCGCTGTTCACGTTTTGGGAAAATTCACAAACGACCCAACCGTTAAGGTTTTAAAAAGCGCTGCTTCTCTCGCTCGATATTTCACCTCTGCCTCGTGGATGTCCACGAGAAGAGGGCGAGGAAAGTGGAAGTCATGGAAGATGACCGATTTTCCGCGATCATGTATTTCCTCCTTTCATTTCTGGGGGGAGGGGGGACAACAACAAAAAACCTTTTTCTCACGTGTAGGTCTTGTAGAGCATCTTCTCTTGGCGCGCGGCCTCCACGTAGATGCGATAGTAGGCGAAGCCCATGATGATGCAAGGGATCCAGAAGGAGACGCAGGAGGAAATGACGGCATAGGGCCTGTTGACCTCGAAGAGGCATTCGTCGGGTTCGGTTGCGCGTTTTTCCAGCCAATCGTCCGTCGTGTACCAACCCATGAAGATGGGGATGAAGGAGATGATGCCGGACGACACCCACACGCAGGCGAGCATGACGGCCACCGTCTTGCCGGTCATCACCAAGGGGTACTCGAGCGGACGGATGATGGCGTAGTAGCGGTCCACGCTGATGCAGCACAGGTGCAGGATGGAGGCCGTGCTGAAGAGCACGTCGCACGAGTTCCAGAAGTCGCACACCGTCATGCTGAACACCCAGTGGCCGCAGATCTCCACCGAGGCGTTGAACGACATGGCGAAACAAGCCACCAACAGGTCGGCGAACGCCAGCGACACCACGAAGTAGTTGGTGATGACGCGCAGCTTCTCGTGACGGATCACGGACAAGATGACCAGCAGGTTGCCGAACACGGCCGTCACGATGATGAACACCATGACGAACGCCTTCAACACCACCACCAGCGTCGCCTCCCAGCCGCCGTCGGCCGTCGACGGGGCGGCGACGCCAGACGCGTTCCCGCCCGGCTCCTCCATGCCAGTCAGCGCTTCATGCGACGGGAACTCCTAACGACGCCCGGAGCAGCTAGCGAACTTCGGACCACTTCGTATCACGCTGCCGATCCCAACTCCGAATTCGCGGGAATCGAACGAACCGACTATTAGCGATGCCACCGAAGGCGCAGTAGCGTCGCCGATCCCGCGAAACGAATGGGTCACTCAGCGACGAAATTAAGAAACGCGATTCGGTCGACGAGGGTGAGGGGGGAGGTGTAGGTGGGGGGGTTGGCAAAAACGGCTGACCGAAGCCCGAGTCAGCTGGGTCGGAGCCGGGCCACAGGGCGCCGCATTGTCCGGGCGCGCGGTATCCGGAAATCCAGCATGGGAAGAAGAGCTTTCGTTCAGCGGCGCCTATCCATGGCGTGGCGTTCGCTCGGAGCGCGTCGACGATCGTGACCGACGCTGACGGAAGTTGGAGCGCGACTGACGCTGCTCGCAACGACCTTCGGCGGCAAAACGGAGAAGCGCCGAGCGAAGCGACGGCGGCGCGCCCACGCGTACGAAAGACGCGATGGCTGGACGTTGACCGGACGGCGGTCGAGGCTCGGGCCCGGGGGCTGACCAAAAGATCGCCCTACGTTAACGGGGGCGCGATGCAGTGACCGCGTTACGGCGTCAACCCACCCTCGGCACCCCAGGAGGAGCCCCGGAGAGAACGCAGCCGGCGATTAAAACGAAAGTTTCGAAACGTGCTAACGGAACGACGAAACTCGTTAAAGTGTTGGCTAAAACGAACGTTTTGCGGAGCGAGCATCTACCGATTGGCCGAGATATATGTTCGAGGTGTCGAAGTTGTCCTAGACACGTCCGAAAGACTTTTCCAGTTAGAGTTTCGTAATTTCGCTCGTTTTTTAACTTTGTTTTTAAACTTTGAAGGACGATTCCATAAGTCGCTATACCTATACTGCACGATGTGGTTGGAAGCACGGTCAAGATCGTGACCCGCGCGCGTCTCCTAATTCTGAACTTCCAATTTCCCACCCCCGCATCGTCTTAATTGCGATCGTTAAACCGTCGAGTTAGACGGCAGCGTTTCAATAATTAATTCAACGCGATAATTACGGCAAGAAGACCGAAAGGTCACCCAGCGGCAGCGGCAGGCTTTTCCCGATGTTGATCGTGACTCGAAATTACTTCTACCGCGGTATAAGCGCGATTAATTAAACTGATTAATTTAGCACAAAAAAAACGAACTCGATTGGCAAATAAACGAGCCTCGTAAATCATCCTTCATGCGACGATGTGCGCGGCCAGCGACGTTGAGCGATGGCCATCGGCCACTCGATTCTTGTCGCAATCTCGGCCGGACGAGTCAAGAAAGACTGTACGAAAGGCGGGACCCTGCCGATGCACTCGGATTACCGACTGCGCGCCAGCATCGAAAATAATGACCGACTAAAAAGGGGTGCCATTGGCGCTGGCATCCGTGTCGAACAATCCATCCGAATATTCGTGACAATATCTATTTCCGATAATTTGTACGCCGATTGTTACCATAGTGATACGCCGCCGTTGTATCGTCGGCCTATTACTGCAGGAGATACCATGTTGGGCAGCAGCAGGGATATGTGTTGAATCGATAAAAATCCGTCGTCGACCGATGGATCTGTCGCGATGCCAGATTACGATCCGAATCGGCGTGCCATCTTGGAATTCCATGCCGTGCCATTCCATCCGAATCAGAATCTCGCGGAAGAATCGTCGGAATCTTTCGAACGGTGACGAAGAATCTACCGAATCTTGCCGAAGAATTTTCGGAAGATTGGCAACGATTGGATTCCGATTCGCAGGCCAACCTGATTCTAATTTGGACGTAAAACGAGAAGGAGCGGCCTGTATGACGAAGATCAGTCTTTAGCATTCCAGATTTTGAAACCTCGAAGCAATTAGGTGGGGTGATTGCGCGTGATTTTCTCAGCTCTCGAACATTAAGGACAACAACGGCCGAACAACGGTAAAGATTTCCAGGAAGCAGTTAAGGATGAAGAAGGAAGATGGCACGGACAAAGGTCTTTAATGGCTGAAGAGTAACTAATACGAAAAACAAAATCAGGCTGGCTTCATCTCGGGACGGGTTTACGATGACTCGATTGGTCACATTGTTGTTGACTTTTGTTATTGCTCACAATGTTTCGGAGTTTAACCGATGAGGATGAAGCTCTCGAATCAAATCCGCGGACGACATTGCCGTACGGATGAAGTTTGCAATTGCAAAACCAAATTACGAGATGGTCGCATGAAGAAAGCCACATAACGAGCACACGAGCAGACCAGAATTACCATACTGTATGGGTTCCATGTGCCAACTTTCGAGTAACTTCTGGAGAAAGGCACATAGCGCTTGCATCCGCAAGCACCATTTTTGTTCGTTCGTGTTGGTCGTAACTGGAACGCAATGGAAGGCTTGGCATAAATCAAAATGTAAACAGGGTTTCTCCGGAAATTTCATTTACAACTTCCCTGACTTTTACAGGCTTTAAAAAAAATTCCCTGACCAATGACAACGTGAAAAATTGACACCGCAAAATATTTACGACAATTTTGCATTCGGAAAATGTGGAAAATTTGTACTCGGAAAACGTGGAATATTTTGAAAATTTGTACTTGGAAAACGTCGAAAAATTTGCATATTTGTAGTAGTCTTACTTTTGAATTCCCCTGACCATTCTTCCCTGACTTTTCTAAGTTTTCCAGGTCTGGGGGAGTCCTGGTAAATAATGGACGTGTAATTCAACCTTGTGTTTGTTTCTGAGAAAACGATCAAGAATTGTAATCAACGTATTCCACCTATTATTTCCAACAAATTAATTCCGGATTTCATCGCACTCGTGGTATTCCGACACAATATAAAGTGCGTGAAAATATTGACATCCATCGGTCTCCCCTTGCCAACCGCAAATTCCAGAATTTTGAGGCGAGATAGCGTAACCTAGCATAATAATCCAAAACGATGCCAGCGAGCGTGACATTGATGAATAGTTATCGAAATACTCATTAAAATATGCTACGAACCGCAAATAAATATAGTTCGAAATGCATTCACAGACGGGGATCCAATGCTTCGTGAAAGCTCGTTGCGAAGGGCATACAATTAAACATGACTGCAATATCATCACTGCGTGGTAGTCTAACAACTGGTTTGGAAACTATTTGCCATAAAATGCAGATAAGTAAAACCTGGAAAAGTGACCACCTGATTATGTTGACCATTTTTTAGTGTATTGTTTTTTCTAGCGTACATTTCCATCATAAAAATTATCTGTATAGTGGCCAGTGACCACCTGTCTATTGTGTACAGTGACCAGTGTGTGTTGTCTTTTCTTTTATGCAGTTTTTACATTAATGTACCTTAAAAAGTGACCAGATAACGGATGAGTCACGTTAAATCTTGATTTAACCCTTGGACATGATGATTCTGTACTTTTGGTTTTGTGGTTTTTTACTACGTGTTTTACAGTCTACATGTAGAAGTACGGTGTACATGTATGTACATACCTACGTGTATGTACAGTGACCAACATTGCATTTTTTTTTTGGTGGTCATTCTTAACGAGTTTTACAGAAATATTATTCGTAGATTATGAAATCACCAAAACATGAACTTGAACCTATGGTTTTCAACGCATAAAATCGATTAATTTACGAAATCTACATCGTGCTCAGGTGTACGCATCTATGCTGAGGCATTGAAGCCGATTCACTAGTGACAAAAAGCGGCGATTTTCAGAATCGTGGATCGTTGTAACGGTACTTGCTACGGGTTTGGTTTCATCCAATTCTGCAATGTTTGGATAAACCCAGCTAGACGACCCGCGCATGCGTAGATGTGCAACATTCGCCAGTAAAAACTATTTTATTTAGTAGGAGGCAAACTCGCGTGCAGTTTGGCTTCGGTTTTGTTTTGCACGCAACTAAATCATTGCCACGAAAGAGGTCACTGGAAACAGGTGCAAGGACTCGGGATTCACATTTATGGCACTTGGGGAAGCGGATTATTGGCAAGTTTGGCTCCATTTCCGAGCAACATCAATACCATTAGCGAGCTTTCGTCGCGAAAGACGGGGGCTCGCAGCCGCCAAATCTCGAATGAAACGAGATCCCGTGATCCCGATTGACTCCAAATTAAGCAGCTCGTTTAATCCCCCAGTCTTTCCTTGCGTACCCAACACATCCTCCGAAAACTGAGTCTTCGGTGGCAAAAATGTTACACCATACGCTCCAATCCGCGTGCAAATCGAAATTTTGCTCGGTGAACAAAAAAAACGGTTAAAAATCTGATAGTTTAACATGAATCCTCAGTACAGGACTGTCAGTTAGACACCATGGATGACAGGGATCAAAAGCGAATTATGCTTGAAATACACGACGTTGTCGCCAACGAAATAAGTGACGTTACTTTACAAATTGACGCAGCTTTTGCAATGAACACATGTTTCTACGTATTTTTTACACGTACCTTAATTATAATTGTAATACGATTTATACTATATATTCTGTAATAGTGACAGATTGAGAAAATGGATATTTGTAAAGTTAGGACGGTTTGCACCAACAGAGGTTAAGAAGAACCTATGATTAACCTACTGCGTAACTCTAGGTTAACCCACGGTTGTATTGCACAAGCACGGGTTTTAGCACGGACACTACAGATGTATCCGATCGATGCAACTAGGGAATTGTGCATACTACACCACCTGGTACCACAGAAGGTGAAGCCAGGATGCGCAATCTGGCAGCAATGGTCAAAGTTAGTTCCTTTCCCGTCCTCCATTTCGGTTTCAGCAGGTAAAACATGGGTTCCATAACCCTGGGGATATTTTATCAAGAGTTAATTGGTGCAACACAAACATTAACCCGAAGGTTTTAACCTCAGATTTTAACCTAAGTTGGTGCAACCGGACCTTAGTGTTAAGAAAGGATTTACCTCACGTGTCTCCGCGAGCCATCCGAAGTCATCCTGTAGTGCACAAACGCTCCCATTGGCTCAGTTCGAGCCCTCCGTTGGAAAGAAGTAAACCAATGAAATCAAACCAAACACGTGTTTAGGACGTTCTGGCGAGGTTTATTCCGAGAACTCATCGTGATTGCGCAAACCGGGGAAAAAAGCAAAAAGCAACAACTGATGAACAATAAAACACCAATACAGTAAAACGCGGTCGGTGAAAACGCTAAAATGGAAAGGCCTTTCATCAGAGGTTCAGCGGCACTGCGTCGAACCATAAAAGAAAATGGATTTTCAAATTGAGCCCACTAGATTACTTAAGAATCCCGATATTTTTATAGCTCATTAAATTTATAGCTCGTATTATTAGATACAGAAACTTTCAGTTAAGATTGCGGAATTGATCGCGCCCCGTTAAGGTTTATATGGATTAATTCTTTTCGGCTATTTTTTCACCCGTTCCTTTATTCATCCCATTCTCCCACCAACCAGCCTTGGAACCAGCCGTTAAACCCCTGGCTTTCGGTGATCCAATTAAGAAGTTTTGAATAAAGGATGGCGCACCTTACTGGCATTCCTCGAAAACTCGGCTTATCTGAAAACTCACTTTTTCGGCAAAATTAGAGCAAGCATTGAAAAGTTTCGAAAGACTTCCAATTTCAAATCCCAACATGACAAAATACGAGACAGGCAAGCATTTTAAAAGTTGTACATTCAATTCAATTCTCTACTCTGCAGTCAGTACATAGTACTATTCGGCAGAAAAGATTATAAAAATTATGTCAGACTAAGCAGTCTGGTCATGATGGACCCCAACATCACATTTTAGGTGTATTTCCCGTATTTGGGAATTTAAGGAGGAGGATGGGATGAGGAGGCGGTCATGGCCGATTTAATATAGACACTATCTCAGCATTCGCCTGGGCCCTGGAGGAATTGTGGGAAACCATGACAAACCACAATCGAGGATAGCCGACCCGGTAATCGAACCTGGGTCTACCGAATGCAAGACGAGGATGCTAACTTCTACAAGGACTTCTCAAAGGACTTTAACGTATTGCCATAAGGTAGTCGCATGCCCAATAAAACATGTAAAAAACGCGTTGACACATAAAAAATCTATTTTCCTGAAACCGAAACGTTTTCATGTAATTCGATCGTACATGCAAGTCAGTGATATTCTTGATAGTAACCTAAACACGCGAGCAGTCTTTTATAGATGTCGTTAACAAGAACCTCGTTATAACTTATAAGGGTCTAATTGCAGTAAACCGACACATTTCGCAAGACGTGTTCGAGGAATATCTTTTCATCGAGCAATTCAAGAAAAAACCAAGTTCAAAACTGGATGCTGGCTGACAGGCTGATATAATCAGAGTATATCAAAAATAGAACGGGTCAACTAGTTCGGTTACAGTTTCTCATCATGTCCTCATCGAGGGGGAGAGGGGCTGGCCAGGCTCTAGCCTGGGGCCCGGAGTGATGGGTTAACCTATACCTTAGCGATAGGCAAGGGGCCTTGAGCGATGTGGGGACCGTGCTTTTCACTTCCAGCTTTTCGGATCCAAAATGGCTGCCAAAGAGATTCACTAATTTACTCCACCGTGTTTCATTAGTTTTCTTAGCATTCATCTTACTTCCGATAATCTTAAATCGAAAATCAACACTGCCAGGTAAAAATGCTGCCCAAAACGAGTTATCATAATCCCAGAATCGAACGCGAGTCTCATCATAAAAGTGTTATGCACCAGCGTGAATTTTGGACCGGCCCTGGGCCATAAGGCCAATTGGATCGCCCGTGAACGGGGGCCTTAAAAGATATTCCTAGTACAAGTTCAACAAAAAGGACGTTCCTTTATACGCCACAGTCAGAAGCTACCGCGTCCATTCTACGGTAATGTTTCGTCCGCTAGTATTCGGATGACGCCATACTGCAACTTATCAATAAACCGCGCGTGATAAAACGTAGCTCTAACAACCGCTAGGCGGGTTCAGAGGGACTTCCCCTTCCCGCGCAGCAGGCATCCATCCCAGAAGACAGTCGCACGCCTCGTTCCATTTTCCCAAAGCGGGGGAATTCCCCTTATCTCCGTTTTCTTCACGGCTACTTCCTCGCTGTCATTTGCCGGGCCATAAACCATTTGTCCCGGGCGTTCCGGTGGCCCCCGTGGCATATTCCATCAGGCAACTCTTTGGCAACTCGTTCGCGATTTTCGGGGAGAAACGGATTCACCTCGGCCGAATAAAAACGCGACTATTTTCGACCCTGGCGTTGCTAAAACGGGCTGCGGTTAAAAATACAGCACTTGCCGGTTTTAATGATAAACAAAAAATGGAGTGTGTTGTGCGGCTCGAGCGTGCTTTCGCTGTTTGGCCGCGAAATCGGCGTTTTCGCGGGCGATAGCGCTCGACAAACTGCCTTTTAAACGCTTTATTGGCTCTATGCATTTAAAGCCGGGCGGTTGGGATTACGTCGACTTTAATTACCCGCGGTTGGGATTATGTTCGGGAAAAGCAGGTGAAAACAGGAACAGAAAGCCGCATTTCATCCCGACGGTAAATTGACGAGAGCGGCGCTCGATCCTAACTATATATGCGAGGATGCTACAGCCCGAAATAGCTTTGGCAGATGTAGCGTGCGAAGCCCGCGTGAATTCGCCCGTTAAAAATGAACGTGACGACGCCCATGATGGGAGTTTTCCACCCACACCCACGCTCGGTCCTAACTATATATGCAGTGCATGGCGCTATAGCCGAAAATATCTTTGGCAGATGCGATTCTCTACTGGCGCATGTAAATCAGCCTGTAAAATTAACGTGATTGCCCATTACTTGGAAATTAGCGTACTTGTACCTAGAGTGCGTGACCCGCCCACGCTCTGTCTTAAACTTTGCAGCCACGTTATAGCGCGGAAATATCTTAAAGCTACGTGTAGCGTGAAACAGGATGCTACGAAGTGAATAAGTAAACCTATGTAGCAACAGGATATGTTGCAGCGACTCGACTGCATACATGTCAACAAAACTGTCCACATGTCTGCAGGTGTCTTATCGTATTCAGATTCTTAACATTGTTTTCATTGTTTTCCTGTTGTAAGATTGTCATGTCGATATTCCTTAGACACAGTAAAACCTGTTAAGAGTGACCACCAAAAAAATGCCACGGTGGTTACTGTAAACGAGTGGTCACTATACAAAGAATGCCTGAATTAAATTAAAATAATGAACATGTACGCTGCACTTATACATATAGACTGCAATACACGTATAGTAAAAACCACAAAACCAAAAAAGTACAGAATCATCATGTCCAAGGGTTAAAGCAAGATGCAACTTGACTCATCCGTTGTCTGGTCCCTTTTTAAGGTACATTGGCAATGTAAAAATTGCAAAAAAGACAACACACACTGGAAATGGACTATATAGAAAAAAAATAATACACTAAAAAGTGGTCAACATAATCAGGTGGTCACTTTTCCAGGTTTTACTGTAATTTAAAATTCCGGCGATTATCGGTAACCTACCTGTGATTTTTGCGAGTCTTATCATATCAATTGAGCTTACGACAAGAAATTCGTGAATTGACCTAGGAATTCCGCGAAATAAGTTATCGCGGTTGGGATTTCGTCAGCGAGATGGCCGAAGACTCCTTCAAAACAATCAAAGATACCATCAGAGTAATGGCGACGTGACGTCACGTGCGTTGTGGAACTTTATAACGTGATGTCACGCCGCATGTAAAAATACGGGTACCGGTTCGCGGGCAAAAGCGCCCGCAAGGAGTGCACCTACTTATACAGTATTTCGTATACTGTGCACCAAGATTCTCGCATGTGTGCCGAAGACTATTTACGAAACAAAGATTCCTTACAAGATTAGCTAATGATGACGTGGGAGGGCCAAAGCAAGGATTTCCGAAATGTTATCGCATAGATTTCGGGGATTAGCAAATCTCGTTGAAAAATAAATAGTAGGCTGCACTTTCGAAAAGCGTGCCTGCACGAAAACATCCCGTTTTCTCGTCGCGACCTACAATTTTTAATCTCGACGGCGGAGTTTCATTTCCGAGGATAAAAATACGACTCCCGTACATTGGCGAATTCCGGAGGCATCGGAGAAAACTTGGCCCGAAAATTAGACAGCTTTCTAAAAACATCTTTTTACGACGGCCGCGAAGCAATAGAGATATTTGGCAGGGCGCCCCGCCGCAAAAACACTCCGTTTAGACAACTTTTACGTTTTGTGCGAAAAAAATGGCCGCCAATTGAGCGTTTACCATTTGCCATAAAAACGAAAATAAAGAAGAAAAAAAAGCCTTTAGCAAAACGCGGAAACTGCCGATGAAAGAATACTCCAACTTTTTCCAAACTTTTACTTAACGAATTTTCATTCTAAAAGAATGGTTTGCATGAAATGTGGCGATGCATTCGTATAAGTACATGCACATTGTATATCCCCACCTCGGAAACGACCTAAGGCTGCGTTCACGTTGGACTCGTTTTCCAGTCGCTGGCCACTGGAAAACCAACTACGAGGTGAGGCATAAGTCTGTTAATTCGGCTCTATGGGTGGGAACAGAGTGGCGTCAGCGTCCAGCCGCTGTTTTCAAGTCCTTTGCCCCTTGTTTCCCGCTTCCCGTTTTTCCCGCTTTTCTACCCGAGGTGACCGCTGATTTGAGCGTGACGTTCAAATTCCATTTTTTCGTACGTACCAATAGCAGCGGAGGTGCCTTGCGAATGTGCTACGAACGCGCTCTCTTTAGCATCCTTTTCTTGCTTGGCTAGACTTTTGACCAATACTATCCAAGTGCCACTCTGTGTCTTTACAGCCTGCTTCGCGTTTTTCGAATAGGAACGCTGCGATACAAACCTGTTAGCGTTCAGCTATGCTCGGCTCAGCTGCCACCTCGTACGACCTCATTGAAAACGCATGCCTCATAGGTGGTACGCTGGGTGGCGCTAGTGTTTTTCGGGTGCCGAGCGGCTGGAAACTGGCCCACTCTGTTCCCACCCTTATGCTGATAAAGTAGGCGTATTTGGGTTGACGTTGACCCTGGGGACCAGATTTGTTTTACAAAATTAATTGAAAAATCGCGATTTCGTCAGCCGCTGGAATGTTTTTTCCCCCCTAAAAAGCACTTTCGAAAAATCCATTTTTGTCTTCAAATTTCCGCTTTTTAAAGTTGAGTTTAATGCATTTGCCCGTAGTGGTAAAAGCTTGCTACAACGCATGCGTCTGTTTTAAAGCATGCAAGAATTGTTTTCTTCCCCGAGGTGAATTATGACTTCCGCCTACAGCTGTTGTTTCAAAAATAATTGATTTTCTAGTTTATTTTTATAAAAAAAATGCGTAAACACACGTAATGGAAATATATCCGAAACGGAACGGGAAGTGAACCGACCTACCGAATTACAGTACATCCATATTCACTTATTTTTATTTAGAGCCAAAATTTCTCCCGAGCTAAAAATAATGCTCATCCGTTGGTTTTGTCATTCGATGCTCTTACCATTGTAGGAATGTTGGTATACTGTAGGCTTGTTCCTATGACTACTACGTGGTGTAAAAACGAATTCAAGGATTCACGTAGAGTGGCACGTAATGCGCATTGGTGCGTTCGTTGTTCCGCTTTGAAAATCTGAACATAGAACATATTTTCTTATAGTTTACAAAGGTAAATAATTACAAAGTGTAAATATCATATGACCAAATTTTCCTAGCATTAAAATTTAAATATAAAACCGTCACATACGAGGCAATTTATGTCCCGAAACTTTTTTCCATATATATTGTTGCTTGATATTTTCCCCTGTGTTAAGAAAAACGTCCTTCATAAATATGTTTCCAGGACAGAAAATGATCATATTCTGAACAACTTATTTCTGGAAAGAAACTGACGTCTTTGGTTTTATAGTCGTGTCATACGCAAGTTTCTTGCTTGTTGGATAGCCAATCAGGAAAGGCAGTGCTGTCAAGTTAGTTTACCCACATTTCCATTTGAAACAGTGCTGGTGGCGCTGCAGTTCTTCTGCTTGCGCCTGCCTTCTCGCATGCGCACTTCAAGATGTCGGCCATTACCAACACTGGCCTACCAGTTATATTAAAAATTCATTGCTTCGTTTTTGTTGGCATCTTACTATATTTATATAGAAGCATCCATTTCTATGTTCATTGGATTGAGATTTTTTTTATTTGAAAATTGAATTAGCGTTTGCACCCCAGCTGAAAAATCCCATGAACGAGACCCATTGTGAATGGGATTATGGAACAGCGGGACCCATAGCAATGGGTCCC
>JAQGBX010002235.1:0-21177 GCA_034698745.1 Megaphyllum sjaelandicum | reverse complement strand
TGATTTAAGTTGAATGATGATCCCCTCTGCCACATGGTACTATGTACTGACTGTAGAGTAAAGAATAGAATAGAATAAAAACAAGTCGTCGCGGTGTAATTACAGCCTAGTTAGTTATAGCAAAATCAGTGACCAGAGCTATCCGACAGGACTTGGTCAACTAGATCAAATCTAGAACCTAACTTAAAAAACGGTGGCCGGCGGCCATTTTGTCTTGCTGATCTATAGCTTGTAAAGTAGTTTATTTTTATTTTTTTTTTTTTTCGTTGCGTCATATAATCGTGAAAGTAGGCTAGATTCGGGCTGTGCGATTAGGCTCACCTAATTTTAGAATTACACTTTTTTTACAATTTGCACTAGCAACGATTAGTTTGATTAATTAACCCAAAATGCAACTTAAATTAGTGTTCTTATCGCTCGCTAGGTGGCTCCAGTGTAATTTTAGTTGCCATGGATAAACAAGGGGAACTGCGCTAATTGTGCTTTGGACGCCCCTGGTGGCGGAGGTTGAAAGTGAACGTGAAAAGTCAGGGATATGAGTTCAATCCTATGAGTGAACCAATCAAATGCACCAGGGATATGAGTTCAATCCTATGAGTGAACCAATCAAATGCACCAGGGATATGAGTACATTGCAGTGATGAAATAGTTTTTTACAGAAAAATTGTTCCAGAAAATGTATCCTGAAAAATAAAAAACTAGCAAATTTCCAAACTGATTCTGGTATTATTCCAAAGAATCCTTGTTAAAGTTAGGAAGATATTTCGGAAAAAAAAATGCAAAAAAAATTTATACAAAAAAAATCGTGCAACCTTATAATCCTATCCAAGGTCACGATGTAAGCATAACCTCAAGTTTGAGCTAGATTAATTTGTCAATTTGGTGTAATATAATAGAACAATTTCCAAAGTAGGAACTTTTATCCTTGGAAAATACAATTGTGGTTAAGGTTCAGAAAAAGTTATGGAAACTTAATAAAATCTCAGAAAAATCTGACAGCATCGTGATGAAAACTAATATTAAAGAACGTCGTGGGGGAACGGGACGGAACAGAGATAATTTTAGTAGAAAGTAACTTTTGCACAGAATGTTCCATTATGTTTACATAAGTTTGTTTCCAGAAAAATTAAGAGGCAACAGCTATTAACAAAAATTCCTCTTATGTTTCCTTCAATGTTATGCAGCTTTTATTGACTACAGATAAATTTAAACATAACCTTTACATGCACTAAAAAGCCAAAAAAAAAATAATGTGACTCGCTTTATTTCATTGATATAGAAGACTCGAACCCGCAATATCATCGAGGCAAAACAGGTTTCTAAAGTCTCATATTTCTATAAAACCTTAAGATCATGAAAACGTTATAAAAATGCAAATCAAGATTTTACAGAGATAATAGAGTTTGTAACCAATAGACGGTAGCGCCAAAGGCGGCCATTTAAGTAATTACACTGGGGGGTCGGTATTAGCAAACGAGTTAAACAATGCCTGGCATTGGCTAATGCATTAGATTAGATTATATTAGATTAGATGTTTTTACTCCTTTCAAACGGAGGGCTATATAATTAGCCAGTGAGCACCCATGTGCCATTCTGGGGCTTTCCACGTCCGACCTCCCCCCCCCCCCAGTTTAGTTAATATTTTGGCCACTTAGTGGTGCGTCATGTCAACGCATGCTCAGTTCCATAGTGGGTACAAACTCTATTCAGTATGTCTGGAAAGACAGAATGGTTCATGAAGTGGGAACAGAGGCAACTTTAGTACTAGAAATATTCCAAAAATAAGTTATTTGGGTTAGGACAGAAATTGACACTATGTTTCCAGAAACAAGTATAGCAACAAAAAATTCCTTTATGTTTTCACCAATGTGAACGTAATTTTTATTATTCTACAGATTAATTTAAACATAACCTTAATTTAAATGTACTAAAAAACCAGAAGAAGAAAAAAAATTCGTATGACTCGCATTATTGCATTGGTCCGCTATATCAACGAGGCATTCATTTTCCTGTGAAAATTCCACAATTTTCAGCATAACATGTAGCTGTAGGGTTGACCACCCTGTTAAGGCTACTTCTCCTTTTTTCGAGAAGTTTTGGGAGGGGGGTGCAAAAAATTGACCCTTCAGCTGGCCAACGTATCCGAATTTCGTTATTCCCTTTCAAGTTCAAAAACTCCACCACCGGTGAGACAACGTCCGTCCGGTGACCCACTTCGGCTCATGCGGACCACTTTCGGGGGATCGAAAGGTGGGACAACCGAAAACAAAAAAAGACAAAAAAAAAGGACTAAGATCAAATAGAACAACTAAAAAAAAAAAAAAAAAAACGACCTAAATTTCGAAATGGGAGCCACTTTTTCGATATAACCCACATTTTGGATGGGGTTGAACACCCGTGCGCACCTTTCGCTGGTGGCTGGCCAATACCCCTTACCCCTTTCCCGTTCCAAAATCACTCAACTCCTGTTCCGAGCCACGCAAGGATCAATCACAGCAAATAATTACGATGCAAGAGCGTACAATCAACAGTTCATTGACTCAAGAGTTCGACAGACTCGGAAGGATGAACTCAACAGCTAAAGGCGTTTTCGGCAATGCAACATTTCTGCAATTTTTAGCAGTGCTCTTTCACGTGAATGGCAAATTGGCAATTTTGTCACACAATCTTCAGGAACTGTTTTGCTTGTAAAAGTTATTTTTTGACGTCATTCAACGACTTGAGGAGGTACATCCGTACATGCAATAGTTGTGAAGTTTCGGATGTCCAACAAATGTAATGTTTTGGGAATTCTGAAGATGATGTCATTTGTGAAATTTTGATGATGATGGCACCTGCTATATTCCAATGATGATGACATGATTCCTCAAGTTCTGATTATGTCGTCATTTATTAAATTCTGGTGAAGTCGGCATTCTTTGAAATTCTGATTATGATGTCATTTGTTACATTCTCATAAATTACGTTATTTGTTAACTTGCTAAGGGGGCTACTCCGTAGTTACGGAGTTTCGAATGTCCAGATAATGTCCCATTTTGAGTGGTCGTCATTTATTAAATTCTGGTGATGTCGGCATTCATTGAAATTCTGATAAATTACGTTAATTATTTGTTAGCTTCTTAAGGGGGTAATTAATTTTGGTAATATTCAGAAAATGTCCCGTTTTTAGAATTCTGAAGATGACGTCATTTGTGAAATTCCGATGAAAACGTCAATTGTTAAAGTTTGATGATGACGTCACTCATTTGATTTGAAGATACTGATTATGACGCCATCCAATAAAAAATACTGATCATGACGTGATTCATTAAAATTCTTAAGATGAAGCCATTCATTAAAATTTTGGTAATGACGCCATCAATTTAAATTGGAATGATGACGTCATTCATTAAAACTCTGAGGATGACGTTATTCATTGAAATTATGATGATTACGTCATTTGTTAAATTCTGATGGTGACACCATTCATTAGAATTCTGGTGTTGACGCTGAATCATTAAAATCCTACTAATAACGCAGTTAATTTAAATTCTGATGATGATGATGATAAACTCGTTATTTTTTTTAAGCAAATTTTGGGTATTTTTCTGTTTGTTTTTTTGGAAACTATATAGCTCTTCATCCAAAATCACAATTGCAGGTGATATACACTACATGACAACGTATCATCCCTTTGTGATTTCGAATCACCAATGAGAGAATAATTAAATGGGAAAGTAAAAAAAACTAATTCACGACAAACCGTGCTCAAAAGAGACTATAAAAAACGCACTGCCACTTAGGTGAAACAGCACAAAGCCACTTCTGGGAAACTCAAACAGATCATATGATAATGTATGCATTCACGAAAACCTCGATTTTTTCCTGATGTCTACAGGCACGATTAAAATCGAGAAAGTTGCACGTATATTAATATGCAAATAAATTGTAGATATGTAAACCGAGTCGAATTCTGACGAACGAGGCCAAAAAAAAGAGCAATTTTTCGACAAAACAAAAGTTTATAAAACGTATATCTTGTGAGCAAATTAAAAACAATATCATTTCCTTTTTTTTCTGTTTCCAAACGTAGGCAGAAAAAAACTTTCAGCAATAAAAGCTAGGTCCAGTCGCTGTGAAGACGCAAAAGTGTCCACGACATTAAGGTTCCAGTCCCGGCCTATGAGTATGCGCATTAGTGTGCTAAGTTATAACAATATTAATTTCGACAGCAAATGTTCGATTTGAAAATGTAATTCAAATGGAAAAAATCCAAAGAATAGTAAATCGAACAATGGATAACAATTATTTCATTTTTTTAAAATTAAAAAAACATGGATTTGGAAGTCGCACCCTTGACAAGCTACAATTTTAAACAGTATATTTACATGTGGTTCATCCATGCATATAAAAAATCCATTTTATAACGTATTGAATGTTGACGTTAGTTTTAAGTTCAAATGATCGATTTGAAAACATAACTCCCTCTCAAACCATCCTAAGAATTGTAATTCTTGTGATTTTTCTTTTTATTCTTTGAAAAAAATTATTATAAGGACATTATTTTCAAGTAAAGGACGTGTATTTGGGAACTACACCATTCAGTACATGCAGCTTTCCATGTATTTTTAAAACAAACATCTTAAAATCATTGCATTTTGACTTAACTCTTATCATAAAGCAATTTTAAAAATCTTAATTTGAACAATGAGTAAAATTATTTCATTGTTAAATTTCGAGTATATGGGTAATTGCATTATTGTCGAACTACAAATTAATATACAAGTACATGCAGTTCGTCCATGCATATATATATTTTTTTAAATCCATGTTAAAATATAATGAATTTTGGCGTTCAAAATGTTCGAATTTGATAACATTAAACTCCATCTCAAAACATGCTAAGAATCGAAATTCGAACATTGAATACAAATATAATTTTATTATTTTCTAGTAAAAGACACAAATTTCGACATTGAACCATTGATAAACTACAAATTTACACAGTACATGTACAGTTCGTCCATGCATGTTTTTTTAAAAAAAATCCATGTTATAACATAATGAATGTCGAATTTGTTTTTAATGCAATGGGCCCTACGCAGAGTTAAGTATGGGGCTTCATCACGGGATGTTTTTATCAAATCAACATGGAATGAATGAAATGTCACGTGAACCACACATGCTGACGAAATCTGCATAAGGTCCATTGGTTCAAGTTTAACATCTGTGCGCATTTGCTTGGGCACCTTTTTGTCGGGACCTATTTTGTCTCCCAAGCTGCCATCTTGAAGCTGCTCCAGGCGACGACTAAAACTTGACGAAACCTCCGTCGACTGCAGTGACGTCATACGATGCTCCGTCGACCACAGTGACGTCATGTGACGCAAGCTACGACAACTTTAGTGACGTCATACGAGGCTCCGTCGACTACAGTGACGTCATACGAGGCTCCGTCGACTAAAGTGACGCCATACGAGGCTCCGTCGACTACAGTGACGTCATACGAGGTTCCGTCGACTACATTGACGTCATACGAGGCTCTGTCGACTACAGTCATGTCATGCGACGCAAGCTCCAAAAGCGTCCCAATCGGCGCCGCCTGCCGCCAAACCGGAAATAAAACTTCAGAAAACAGAACTTCCGGCGACGAAAGAAAACGCGACGCAGCTCCTCCAAGCGCACTTTCTTGACGGTATACGAAAAACGCGATACAGTTTCGGCGTCGCCAGAGCAAAAATCCCTTGGACGAAGGTAATGACTCCGCCGTCGTCACTGGCCCTTGATGAACTCGACGTCGACGGCGCTGTCGGCGACGATGGCGGAGGCAGGTTCGTCGGCGACGCCACCCAGGCACATGTCCAAGAAGGCGGCGACGCGCTCCACATACTCGACGCGGTGCACGATGTAGTGCTTGACGTGCGGCGAGTCCTCCCAGCACATTTCGACGACGGCGACGCCGCACTTGCGCCGCTCCTCGGCGAAGCTCTTGATGCTTTTGTGGTTGCAGATGCGGTCGGCGCGCGAGTACAGAAACAGCTGTGGCACCCGCAGCGGGTCTTTGGTCAGGCTGGTCCACATGGCCTGCGACGCAATGCGGCGCCGCTCCGACCAGACGAAGCCGAGCAGGAACTCGATGACGACGGCGAACAGGATGATGAACATGAGCGCCAGGGAGCGCAGCCAGCGGTAGAGCAGCGGGCCGCGCGTCGTCGCCAGGATGGCCCTGTAGATGTTGAGCGGCGTGCTGACTGCCGGTCCACTGTCGAAGATGCAGCCCCGGATGAGCAGCCGGGAGCCGGCGGCGTCGCCTTCCAGCAGCTCGCACAGGTGCCGGTAGACGTAGCAGCCACCGTTGCTGAACATGTGCATGACCACCGGATGAGCCTCCAGGTTGAAGTCGGAGACGACCTCTAGCAGCTTGGCGGCGATGGCACGCAGGTTGTCCGGTTGGTACAGGATGATGTCCGGCCGCGGGATGAAGCGGATTGTGATGCACCTGCCGGGTAAGAAAGGACATGTGAGTTAGGATATCGAGTCTTTTTTAGTAGAAACGCTGCAGGGTTAATCAAGAATTCGGTAGTGGAAAAGCGTCCAGCAATTGAAAATTTGTAGTTTTTCAAGGACCAGAAATTCAAAAACTGCATTTTGTCAACGACATGGAGTTAGGACAACAAATTAAGTCTTTTTAGCCGAAACGTTGATTTATTATAGAATTTGGCAGTGGAAAAGTGTCCAGCAATTTAAAAATTGCATTTTGTCAAGGACCCATTCCTTTAGGAACATTCATGTATAGAAACAAGTTGAAGGAACATATAGGCCTATACAAAAGAACAGAAAGCTCCTCTTTGTTTCCTCCAGTTTGGACAAAGCCTTAGGTCCAGTCTTCACAGTCCGCAAAACACGACTTCCCTGCCTCTTGTCCGCAAAAAAGCTAAGTCAAAACTGGAGGAAACTTAGAGGAACTTTTTGTAAACGTACTGGAACATATGTCCACACCGAAAAGACAACTTGCCGCCGGAATAACGTGTTCCAGTTTGCCCGTTTCCAGACAGTAAACTATCAACTGAGTGGAACGAGCAGAAAGCTGACCACGCAGAATGAGTAACACTCCAGGGAACCGAAATGTTTGATCATGTTGCTAAACTTCCTTTGTTGAAGTTTTGTTTACTGTTGACATACACAATAAGAAACTTTGAGCAACGTTCAGGGACATACAGGAACAAGTCAAAGAAACAAAAAGTTCCTCTTTCTTTCCTCTGGTTTGGACAAAGCTTATGTCCTGTCTTCCTGGTACCCTTCTTCACCTCCATCCATTTTGTGGACATACATAAACTTTAAATATACTGATTCAATGACCATGTCATAAAACAGTTGCACGACCATTGTCCTGATTTGAAGGTTCCATTCCTCATGTCTGACCATCAAGAAATTTGATATTCCGCATTTAGTAGAAATGTTGTTTCTGTTCTATTGCCATAAACAATAGAAAGTTTCAGAAAGTTTGAACAAAGCATTAGATCCAGTCTTCCTGATACATGGACTATTTTTCACATCCATCCATCTTGTGGACTTGCATAAACTTTATAAATACTGGTTCAAAACCATTGTCCTGTTTTTTAGGTTCCATTCCACAAGTGAATTTGTATGACCATCAAGAAATTTGATATTCCTAATTTAGTAGAAATGTTGTTTCTGTTCTATTGCCATAAACAATAGAAACTTACAGAAACATTCAGGAAAACATAGGAGCAAGTTGAAGGAACAAGCAAAAGAAACAAAGTTCGTCTTTGTTTCCTCCAGTTTGGACAAAGCTTTACGTCCAGTCTTCCTGGTACCATTCTTCACTTCCATCCATCTTGTGGACTTATATAAACTTTAGAAATACTGCTTCTAAAATCATGTTATAAAACAGTTAAAAGACCATTGTCCTGGTTTGTTGGTTCTTCATTCCTCATGTGAGATATTTTGAACCTCAACCAAGTTAATTGTCTTGTCGCACGTTATAGCCGAAAAGTCATATCACGTCTCATATGATAATAAACTTGACATTTAAGCGATATGCATGATAGTATAAAGTTGGCTGAGGTTCAAACATAAGTCTCGCATAAATAATGTTAATGTTTGCAGACAAAAATCATGATGAGTTTTACACAACTGGAAACGTATACAAAATTCCCCTTTAATCTACAGTAACTCCAAATTTAAGACCTCCCCAAACCTTAGAAATACAGTTCTAAAACCAAATTCGCTAACTATTCCACTGGGCATAATAAACGTGGACATTTGACAGATAGTAGAGGTGAAAAAGCACCATAATTTCAATTTAGACTCTAATGCTGGAACACACATTCATTATGTTCCAGTTGTGTAAAACATTTGAATTGTCTACACACAAAACATTATGCACTATGATTGATCGTGCACTTTGATGATTTAATATTAAACAAAATATGGGAGATTTTGGACAAAAACTGCATCATTATGAGAATTTGGTGATTCTTGGCAAACGACAAAGTTTGTTTTTGATTTTGTAGGAGACATCTTCCCAAACGTTTTTTTTTTTTGTGGCTATCTTTGAGGAAATTTGCTGTTGTTGGAGACATTTATGGAAATTTTTTTTTTTGCTGCGAATTGCCAGTAGTTTTCTAAACAAAGATTTGTCTTGTTTTATTTTTGCAAAGATAATTGCCGACAAAGTGCGTTTTAGTTACATGTATTCAGAGTTCCCGTAGAAATTTCATATTCAACATTTCCCTGAATTATCCAGGTTTTTAAACAAATTTTCCTAACCAATGACAATATCAAAATTGACATATGTCATTGTCAATGTCATCCACAATTTTGAAAAATCGAAACAGGACAATATTCAATGTTTTAAAAAATTTACTAATTACAATTTTAAAGAATTAACAAGTTAAAGTTATGAAAATTTTACAAAATTATCATGAAGAAATTTTGACAATTTGGCACATTTGTATTCGGGGTTCAAAATTATAAACCGAAAAGTTTGAAAACTTTGCAAATTTGTAATGGGAAACTTTCGCAAATGAGCTCTAGGCTAACCACATGGAAACAGTAATTTCGGATTGTGACTGCATTAATAGAAAGAGAGAATGTGCTAAGGGGCCTCAGCACCTCCTGACATTAGTAGTTATCAGGGTATTTCGTGGTATGGGATGGATCATGATGTACATGTACTAGTACATGTTAGTTGATTAGTATCATGGTTAGTTAACTCTAGTTAAGTTTGTTATTGTTATGCCCCAGTGCCAGCCTCTAAAAAAGGGCTGGCAATGGGCCTGTACATTCAATTTCCCTGAGTTTTTCAAAATAAGTCTTTCTCTTCCCTTACATTTCCGGAAATGTTCAAGTTCACAGACTTTTCAAGATATTAAGTTCATTGACTTTTTCAAGTCTGGGGGAATTGTTTGCTGGGTATGTAACTTTACATGTATGTAGGCCTTTTTACAACTTAAATTTTATACCAAGCTCTTGGTCAATATTTTTAGATGCTTTTTATTATATTTTGAAAGGATAATAATTACATTGCACTTGTTTACCGGAGATATTTAAGAAAAAAAATAATAAGCACCACAATTTCCAATTTTCCATCTCCGCGTATCGACCTTGAAATCCAAATCGTTTCAAAACAAACAGATTAAAAACAATAAAAGATTCATGGAACACTACGACCCTGTACTATGATGTTGGGAAATTAGGGGCTACACTTAAAATATTTCATATGTTGAAATTATCGAGCTTTATAATTGCTTCGTAAACAAGTTTATTCAGTGCATTTATCCATGACGTTAGTTATGTTTTTGTTTTTTTACTTTGAATTAAACATTTTTGAAAATATTAGTTTTTAAGACATTTTGGGCAACAGATATTAATTTTCTTAATTTGTACACAAAATCTATAAAAAAAATTTGATGCAATTCATGGACTTTATATAGAAGTAATGTACACTTGTACATGTATTCGGGAAAAAAACATCTTTGACAAAATAAATTAAATTTGGAATAACTAGCTTTTATGTAGAAAAACTATAACGATTTATTGAAAACAACTCAGTGTATTACCAAAAACTTCATTATTAGAAATATTTAAAGAAAAAAGGACATATAAGACATAAAGGACATTAGGTACTTAGTATCGAACTTTTTCTAGCCAAACAATTTCCATGGATTTTACAATTGCCAAATAATCCAAAACAGTAGAATAATTCATTTTATTTAAGTTATTTTGGATTATATGGTTTTTATGTTCTATTGGTAGCTTCATTTGTTTATTTTAAGAACATGTTTTTTTCTCCTCAGCCCTGAATACTTAATTTTTATTATAACAATTTATGAGACAGTGTTTTGTATATATTTTTTCTTATTAAATATTATTTGTAATGATTTACATGAACTGCAGTATATGCAAAAGTATAATTGTTATGTTGAGATGTTTTTCATTCCAGGATTGACTTTATATACATGTACTTTATCGTAACAAATGTTGCACAAAACAACCAAACCTGCACACACTATTTTACTTTGATTTGGGTTGGTAAAAATATTAACAATAACTAATAAAGTATGGCATTCAATTTAAAAAAAATAATACAATTTCCTCCATTATACCACCCGCATAATTAATATGCTTAAAAATTCGTTATATTCCTACGTTAATTTAACAAAATAATTCTAACAATAAAAAATAGTTCTAATCGAAATAGTTCTGCCACGTATTATTAACGAAGAAGTTAACGAACCATTAAGCTTCAAAGGATAATTCCGAATTAACGAAGAAATTAATAATTTTCAATTAAGTGTTATTTACATGTAGAGTAAACGAGAAGTTGCTTAAGAAATTTCTATAAATATCATTACTTAGAAAACGTCAAGTTGTAATGCCTTCCTAGAATAGTTGATTAAATATACATGTACAATTACCTCTTATTTATCCATGTTTGTGGAAAAAGTCACATTTTGAAGGACGTACTGTTCCTTTTAACAACACGTTTAAAAATCAGGAATTCTTAACAGCATTTATATACGAGTTTTCCTAGAATTTGAACTTGCCGTTTTTTATCATTCTGCTACAGGGTAACCATGCAGGTGACCGTACAAAACGAAATTCATCCTTATACATGTATACTGTAGGTAAGCTGACAATTCATGAAGTGCGTAGAAAGTTTTAATTTTCCAAATATGATTTATTGATCAAAGCAACTAATGGAACTAATTGCAAACATGCAACTTAATTCATAGAATGGTAGTTATGAATTTTTTTTTCTTTTAGACAGTGAGAAAAAAATTAAGGATATTGCAATTGCATGTAGGTCATGAACGAAAAATTTATTCCTTAATAAAAAAGACAATACTGAAACCTTATCGAAAGTAAGTCAAAACTAAAACATCGTCGACTTGTGAAAATCCAAACAAGTTTCTTCATGCTGATGCAATTTCGGATAAATCATATTTCAACAAATAAAATTTTAAATAAAAATACATTGCATATATTTTTATTATAATACAGTATTTACCCATCTTTATAATGAACAGTCAAGCTGGGATAAGTAAAACCCGCTTAAATGGAAAAAAAACCTGATGATTTAAACTAATGCCCAAGCCCTGAACTCTTGCCGTATGTTTTGTTTGTTAAATGAAACCGGATAAGTGAAAATGGCTTCAATGAAAAACACGGACAACTTGACAAGTGAACATTTTTAGCAAGCCTGAGCTAGGTGCACCATAAGTATTCAATTATACACGGATAAGTGAAAATCATACCTTTCAATTTAAAGTCTACAAGTAGTTTTACATGTGATTTAAAACAACGTTATGTTTAAAATTAATGAAAGCGTAATGATGCGAAATTTTCGAAATGATTGCGAAAAGTCGTCATTACTGCATGACGCCTTTTCTGAGCTAAAACAGCGTCATATTTCAAAATTGGTATTAGGTGGAAAATTAATGACACAACATTTTCGCGGCTAATGTCATTATTAATGAGCGTAAAAACTTCCCGTTGAATTATGTACGGGTTGTTTTAAATTCGGTTGTCAGGACAATCCAAATCCGTTCCACGTGTCAAGTTTCAACTCGTTTGGATTCAACTGTACAATGGTCACTCTTTTTTCGTCTTTCGTTGACCTAACCTCTTGACCCCCACCCAACGTTCACGTCAATTTAATTACCCCCTAATCGGAAATGAACTCGTCATAGCCAACCCCTTGGTCCATTCTCGGTATTGAGTTAGGACATTGCAGTGGTCAACGGTCAGTACTGTACGAGTGAGCAGCTAGTGACTTTGTCCCAACATTCGTCAAATTTACGAAGTTTTCACTCGCGAGAGGTAAGTTGTCCATTTCCGGTAATATTTTGCACGAATTAAAATTGACTTAGGAACTTGGTTTGATATAAATTTCCATTTGATACAGTAGAACCTCCGTAAGTTGACCACCCAAGGGGGGAAACAAAATGGCCAACATAGCGAGGTGGTCAACATATGGAGGTCCATCTCCCATAAATTAACGTGCATGGTGACCAACCAGTGTATTAAAATTTGGTCAACATATGGAGGTGGTCAACTTAGGAGTTTCTACTGCATTTAATTTAAATCAAATGTTAAACAATTCAAATTAAACGTTGAAATGGCATTATTTTAGCTCAGATAACGCGTATCTGCATGCGTCTATGCTGTAGGCCTACATGTAATGAAGAATTTTCGCAATCATTTCGAAAATCTCGCATCATTAGGCTTTCATTAATTTTCCACGTAACGCCATGGCCATCAACCTCATTCATTTAAGAAGAACTAGCTTTTATACCATAGTACGAACTCGTTTCCAATTCCCGGAAACATTTGCCTCGAAACTTAAATAAATTGTTGAGTTTTCGAGCGTTGGCGCAACGTTAATTTCGTTAAAACGAACTTGTATAAAATGTGTAAAACACTTCGTTAAACGGGGAAGTCCCCGATAACTTAACCCATTCATAGACGTTGTACAAGGGGTGGGATTTCATCCGAACTTCCATCACGTCATTCGTGTTAACGGGGGAAAGTCAGGGAAGAATGGTTTATTTTGAAAAAGTCATGGAAATTCAACGCAGTCATGGCGATCCAAAATTAATACTTATAACAATGTTAGCTCAGGGCCCATTTTCCAAGTACAAATTTACATAATTTTCCACGTTTTCCGAGTATAACGTCAGGGTGGTGACCAAGTCCTAAAAGTCCTAAAAAAGTCCTAAATATTCAGCTAGTCAGATAAAGTCCTAAATTTTAAAAATTTTATAGAAGCTCTAGCAATTTTAAGAATGTGCACAACAATGAAAGCTAATGAAAGGGTCTTAACGACCCTTTCAAGAGCCGCCATAGTTATGCTGCACCTTCATGGTAAATGGGTCAAACTGACTAGAAAAACGCCTAAAATTGGTCCCAATTTTGCTTAAAAAACCGGGTTCTCCCAGACCTCGAAAACCTGAAAATCAGGGAAGAATAATTCAATTTGAAAAAGTCACGGAAAATCATCGTAGTTGGGTGCAAATTTGCAAAATTTTTCGCATTTTCTGAGGAAAAGATTGCAAAATTTTCCACGTTTTCAGAGTACAAAATTGCCAAATTCTCCACATTTTCCTATAACAAATTTGCCACATTGTCCCCGTTTTCCGAGGACAAATTTGAAAAATTTTCCACGTTTTCCGATCGAGGACAAAATTGCAAAATTCTTCACGTTTTCCTATAGCAAATTGGCAAAATTTTCCACGTTTTCCTATAACAAATTTGCTAAATGTTCCACGTTTTCCGAGGACAAATTTGCAAAATTTTCCACGTTTTCCGAGGACAATATTGCAAAATTTTCCACTTTTTCCTGTAAAAAAATTTCACGTTTACCGAGAACAAATTTACAAAATTTTCCACGTTTTTCGAGGGCAAATTTGTAAAAATTTCATCGGTTTTCCGAATACAAAATAGTAAATTTCTCGCCATTTTTCAAGGTTAATTTTGCAAAACTTTTAGAAAATGTTTTTTTTAATTTTAACATTTTTCTATGTTAATTTTTGACATTATCATTGGTCAGGGATTTTTTTTTTCAAAACCTGGAAAAGTCAGGAAAGTTGAAAATGAAATTCGGGGGAACCCTGAAAAAAGTCCTAAATTTTTCACTTAAAAGTCCTAAAAAGTCCTAAATTTCAGGTTTTGGAATTTGGTCACCACCCTGTTTAAAACAGTACTATGAATCCAGTCATTGGTAATTTTTATTGAAGTATGTTTACTCACCTCTTTTGTTTATTCAATTCAATTCAACTCAGTACGTACCTACTATCAGTAAATGAATACCATGTGGTAGGGAGGCGAATCCCATCAACCCAAATTATTCGGTAGTTACCACCACATTAGTGTGGACCCCAACATCATTGCAAAATTGAATTTCGTGAAGTTTAAGGCTTTCCTTTGGAAGAGTTCCAACGTCTAATAGCATGCAGGAAATAAGACCAATAGAATGGGTCAGAATGAGCCCAGAGTTCCATAAGTGGATTGGAATGACAGATTCTACCACCTCGGTGGTTACGTTAAAAGATTTCCTCCACCATACTTGAATAACCCGACAAATTAAATTTTTGAAACAGGAATGAATCCCACTGGAGACACTCGATCAATTGGGAAACGCTCTTATGTCGCTGATATGGGATTCCAACAAAGGGGACAATACTCGGGAAGAGGTTGGACCAATGTCAAGTATCCAATCTCTTTAACTTTTTGAGGACAATTTCTGAACATTCTTTGAACAAATCTAAGGCGTTGATTTGCTGCGCCAGTAATTTTGTTAATATGTGTACCCCAGCACATTTTGTTCGTGATGGTGAACCCAAGGTACTTTACACTTGAAACTACATTTAGAGGAACACCACCTAGATTGTAGTCAGGTTTGATTTTAGCCCTTTTGTGGGAGATCCTCATGACTAAACACTTCTCCTTATTGAGCTTGAGCTGCCACTTAAGAAAGCATGAATCCATTAGCATGTAAGATTTTCTATTTACACAATAATTGATTTTAATCTGATCCTGATTCACCTTTTTTTTCATTCTTGGCCACTGAAATAATTTGATCTATCCACAATCAAATTGGAAAATTTTATTTTCGATTTCTATTATTGGTGGGTAGTAAGACTGTTAAATACGGTAGTTATTGTTAAGCTTATTGCAGATTGGCAAGCAAACTTCCATTGTTGCTTTGGCAAGCAACTTCCATTGTTTTTGATACTAACTTGGGTACTTGTCACATATTCTAGAAATGTTAGGATATCTTAACATCGTCTATTCCTGCAATGTTAAACTTAAAATTCCCTAAAATTTTATGCATATTACAAATTTAGAATGTTATTTCTTCTAGTGTAAATTTTGTATGCATTTCTTCAATTTGAAGAATTTTTTAGTTGCATATTTAAAATTATATGGAAATAATTCGCTTGGTACGTAAATTGTGAGTGCTCTTTATTGAAATTAATATAACTTTGTTTAATGAAAGTGTTATAACTTCTGCATTTCGAAATTATTTTTTATTAAAATTTAAATTATACCGTTTATTTAAAAAATAAATATACATTTTTAAAAAATTCAAAATCACACTTTCAAAGATTCAAATGAGCTTTTTCAAACAATGGTGATTTTGCATTCGTTACAAGTGGAAGTTTATTGTTTTAATATAAATTGGGGAATTTTAGTATGTTGTGAAAATTAATGCCAAATGGCAAAATCTTCAATTTATGTTTCCTTAAATTAAAGTGACCCCCAAAAATGTTGGCTTTGAAGGAGTGGAGGAAATTAATATCCTAAAGATCTTTTACTAAACTATTAATTTATTTTTTCATATCACTGTCATTTATTTTGTCGATTGTTCATTGATATTAAATAATAATCCCCATTATGAATTTCTATGTTTGTTTTTTCTATTCAGTATAAATTTCCATATAATTTTAAATTGAAAATTCACATGACTTTTAAATTAATATATATAAATACATACTATAGAATATGGAATTATGAGAAAAATGCTTCCTTGGCTGAATTTCTTTGTTCATACAGTAATTTCGTTATGAAATTGCAAGATGCTTAATTAAAATATTTTATTGAGTTTCACATTATGACTTCCAATCACAATAGACACAAAAAAATATATATATTACAACAAATGCGTTAAAAATATAAAAATTACTAACGTATTAAAAATGAGGTTGAATAAAAAGCTTTCCCAAGATTTTGGGGAGACTTAACGTTGAAATTTCGACAGATGGAAAAATCTCCTGAGGTTATTACTTGGTACAGTACATGTACTAAAACTTCTGAAATGTTCTTGGAATTGAACTAAACTTTCTTCAAGATTTATATGTACAAAAACCACACATTGTAGTGTAGACCCTATATCAGTATATTGGGGATAGAAACTTAAATTTTGAAAATTATTTGTAAGGGGTCTGCATATATTTCATGCAATGTCGAGTAGTCATGAAAAGATGCGTCAAAAACACCATTCATTCTGCACTATAGTTGTTCTTGAGTGCCTATGAGGCATCCAATGCCATTGTTGGGCTGCTTTCTGTTGACAAGGTAATTGAACTTGGCTTGTCTCAGAATTGTCATAAAATTAACACTGAAAGCAACTGTAAACTTCCGGAAAGTCTTTGCCTTCAGTCGGACAGCATTTTAATTGTCCCCTTTAAAATATGATCAGTACCTTTTACAAGATGAAACTGAATTATTTACAAACACCAAAGTTGGTGCCAGATTCATTGCTCGGAAGAGCAAACTGGACTCTGCAGTTCATTGCATTTTTCATCGATATCTTAATTTACTTTCCCTAGAACCACGTATTTGATGTCGAATTTCTTGTTGAAGTTTTCGTTGATTGGAAACGTTTTGTAGGATTCGTGGCAGTTTACATTTTTGGCATAGTCACAACGAAGCATCTCTTGGTTGAAGAGCAAAGTGTCAGGGCAGTAAAAGGATGTGCGGTTGTGGTAGGGATCGGAGGATGCGCATAAGTGGAAAACCTGCAAAATGTAAAATTCAATCATTCGTTGATTTTCGGTAAGGAATGTCAATTTGAAAAATTCACGTTCCCTATGCTGAGGCTCTACTAAAATAAAATAATTGTTTGGTTGTACTAATTACTACAGTATATTGAACTTTGACCAACAATGGCACCAATTTTAATGTACGGGGACAAAAGAGAATGATTTCGAGTTGTTTTCTAACTACACAAAAGCATATGATGCATTTTCTCATTAGTGAATGTTGCTAGGTGAAACATATTGTTTACTAATCATGTGCATGCATCCTATTTTAACATTTTAACCAAGACAAACTTTTGAGCTACCCTGTAATCAAGGTAGCAAATTTCTCTACTAGCTGGCGCACATGCGCAGTTCACGACACCCTTGCAGTAGCAGTACGCGCTCATTCGACTCGTCCATCTCTGTAGGATTTTGCCGTGTTTTCCACGTGTTTTGAGTTTTCCTTCGCAACTTTTGATGCCATCTTGAAGAAATTCGATAGTAGTGGCAAAATTTAGATAACAAGGGGATAATTTGGTAAGTTGGATAGTATTTTCCATATATTACATCGAAATGAAGCGACAAAGGTTAGGATAAGAATTAGCAAATTAAGCCTAACGTCATTTAAACTCGTAGGCCTAATGTTGGTATGTGATCATGCAATCTTTACATTTTAGAATTTGAGTAATCAAAACTGAACATTAAGTGGCATATTATTTTAACAATGCTAGGGCTTATTGTCGTTAATGATAATACTATCATGTTTTTTGCGTGGTATTTAAGACTATTTTCGCAAACGGTAAGTCACGTTGCCATGTGCTTGAAGCACCTACATGTATGTTGAAATGTCGCGCTTCATTATTTTCAATTTAGAAGTAATTTAAAATGCTAATCAGTTAGCCCTGATATGCGAAATTAAGGTTGCAGAACCAATGAATGTCAAGTAATATAGTAGAGTCGACAATCTGATATTATTTTAAAATTGTCTTGATCGTGCCATCGTTTTATGCAGGCCATGTGGTATTTTTAAAATCATTGCATGTGATTTCTTTGTTCATGATCAAATTAGTCGTACCACATGCTGCGGTACACATAGCAGTTGTTGAAATTTCCATCGGATCTCACAACGTTATTTTCTTCTGAAGAATTAAATTTAAGGATCTCATAATACCATCGTTTTGGTAAATACGATTATTCCACTACTCAGTAATCTTGCGTCCATCCGTTTGAGGGGCAAAATCGATTAAAAAGGCGTGCTAGCTCACCTTGCATCCCAGAGACATGTCAGCATAAACGCCTGGGTTGTATGGCTGTTGTTCACACGTAAATTTGGTTCGGACTTCGTAAACAGCTGGATATGGGCGTTTTAAGTCGTGAGGGTTGAAGTCCAGGGGTAGAAGGTGCCTCGGTGCATCTACAGCTACTCTAGTTTCGAATTTCGCATTCGAAGGGTTCCGGGAGAGTATGTTGGTAGCACGAAGTGTGTTGATTTCATTTGAATGGTTACCCAAAATGATGTTCACTTGTGGATGCTTCAGAATTACTTCCAATGGAGTTACGGTACTGGCCACCACTGCTTGGTCATTCGATGGGGCTGCTGTTGTGACTGCTATGGTTGTTGTGGGCGCCTCGGTCGTTGACGTTGTCGTAGTTTTCTTCGTCCGCCTTGTCCTCTTTGTCACGTTATCATCAGAGGCCTGTGCAATATACATTAATTGCAGGTTTGATCAGTGGTGCGTTTATGGTATCGTTGTACCCTCATAACCCGTGTCATGCGAGTCAATGCAAATCTCGTATGTAAAATCGCTAAAGGCATAATTATTCAATAATGATTAACTTTAATTTGCAAAGCAAGTTTCATTATCTTGGAACAGTTATTAAAGTCAAAAGAGCTGTGGACAACTGAAATGCCCAAGAACGTTTTTGATCTGATTAAAAATAGTGGCATGAACGTCAGGAAATGTTTTGCACAGTATGGTCGCAGCAAAAATAGTAAATACGTTTTTCTTCTGCAGCATTTCTTTTCAAAGTATTCAAAAGGAATTCTTACCGATAACAGATCCAAAGGATTGATTCCTGTAATTAGAAATGTTTCCGTTCAGTATAATGACAACCTAAGATTGCCATTTAAATTTGATTTGGTCATCCCTACCATGCCTCAGGAGGTCTAGCGCAGTGCAAGCTCTGTTGATTGCATTACGGATACGTCCTAAAGTACCCCTCTTGCTAGATTTGTCATCGAATATCCTGAGTAGTTCATCACAGACGACAGGTGTACTATCAACCGTCGCACTCACTGAAGTGAGTAAAGAGCAAAATTCAAAAGATGAGCTTTATAGTAATTATAAAAACTTGCACTATTTATAATTAATTGGTGGAGGATTACTTACGCATACATGTCGATACGAAGGCTAATAAGAAGAGTTCTTTATACATGGTGACTTTGAATGTCCTTCAATGCCTGAAAGATTTTTAAAATATGTACCACTTAGATTACTATATTCGTTTTAAATCTGTCTCCAGCTAGAATTTGGAAGAAATTTAATATTTTTGAGAAAGTATTGATGCAGTCGGTGTGATGCTTTACCTTGATTCAACGTTTAATTAAATGATGGCGAAAAGAAAGGTTTTAAGATTTTGATTTTCATCACTATTAAATTTATTTTGGCACCTACAAAGATGCCTTTTTCCATCACGTTCATTTTGTATTTAAACGGATAAATTTGCTTTTAATTATTGATTTTTGCAACACTGCATCAATGCAATTCCAAACTTCGAGATATTAGTTCACAATTCTCTTTCCAATGTTTGCGAATAAATTCCAAGCAGTAGGTGGCAGATTGCATTCGGCTTTCGTATATCCAATTGATTTCGGCTATTCCGTTGCCAAGTCCGATAATTAATCCACTGGTCAGTTGATGGCGCACTTAATTTACGACAAGGTTTTGCCTACCTGAAGTGGAAGTCTTCCAACTTGTTGCCGTTTGTTAATGAGGAGCTTCCTCTAATGTTTTCAGCTGAAGTTTCTCTGATGTTGTGATGATGGTACATGTCTTGGCCAGTTTATATAGGGGAGGTCCAGCTAGGGGTGGGGTGTTTCGCGCTTCACGGCCAATACCTGCATGAATGCATGGATTTGTTGGTAATTGGATTTGCCCCGTTACACACACGAGGAGTTTGCGTTGGAAATGGGAAAAGCAGGACAATTGAGGCTATTGCTACCCCCAGCTCGGCCTTGTTCCAACCGCACGTCATTGATCTCTGCGCAAGAGGTGTATGAGCGCCACTGGACCACATACCTCCAAACCCACTGACATACAGTGTCCAGCCAAGTCTCTTTCCATGCCATTGCTAGCATCTTTGAGCTGTTTTGAAAAATGAAAATCGGTGCAAACTAGCCTAACTTTCTATATGAGCCCTAGAAAACAAGCTTAGCTAGCTGGTGATATACAACAGTTATAAGTGCAATTCTATTTATCCTGGAAAACGGAAAAATGTCTAAAGGTTATCAGTAAGCCGTGTGCATCATTATCCAAGGCTGAGGGTTCCCCCAGACCTGGAAAAGTCAGGGAAGACTAACTTTTGAAAAAGCCAGGGAAAAAGCTATTTTCTGAGTACAAATTTGAAAAATGTTTCACGTTTTCCGTATAAAAATTTCCAAAATTTTATAGGCTTTCCGAGTACAACTTTGCAAACGTTTCTAGAGGCGCGTACACACCAACGCAACAGTGTTATGCAACAATGTTGCGTTGGTGTGTACGCGCCTTTAGTTTTCGGAGTACAAATTCGCAAACTTTTCTAGGTTTTCCGAGTACAAATTTACAACATTTTTTCTATGTTAGTTTTAAAAATTGTCGTTAGTGAATTTTTGATAAGTATTTTCCAATGTCGATTTTGCAAAACATGTCCAGGGTTGCCACTGACCTGCGAAGTCAGGCAAAGTCAGGCAACTTTGTCAAAATTTAATGAAAAGTCAGGCTAAGGTCAGGCAAAAATTATTATTTGGTTAAATGACTTCCTATACCCAGGCTTTGCCACCCATCCTTGTTATTTTACAAGTTCTAAAGGTGTTCCGAGTCCAAATTTGCAAAATTTTCCACCTTTTCTGAGTCCAAATTTGCAAAATTTTCCACCTTTTCTGAGTCCA
>JAQGBX010002234.1:0-21180 GCA_034698745.1 Megaphyllum sjaelandicum | reverse complement strand
CCCAACATTAATGCCACAATGCTAGCACGTTATTAAAAGTACAATTCAATAAAACACTACGTGCCCCACGTGAAATACTCAGGTGAACACCTAAAATAATACACGCGCGGTGTTACAGCACCCTGTAACTGCGCGTATTCCACGTGGCTGCTGCCAACCCGAAATTACATGCCCAGAAACAACATACATGGATTGTTGAACCATATTGCTTTATTAAGTTAGCTTGCATGTCCATGAGTTTGTAGGTCTTAAGAGGCCAACCTCGTTGGCTGTTGATATTAAGGCAGCTAGGTATTTTGTGTACTGACAAGGGGAATTAATTTATAAATCTCCATTTTTTTTTATTCTTTCATGGAGGGTGTTATGGTATAGCTGCTTTACATGATTTTACCAGGTTAGGATATGATTGGCCCTGTTGTGAGTTTGATTTTTTTGAACCTGTAAAGATGAAAGTTGTTGTTATACGTATATGTATAGTATATGTATGGTATGGTTATTTTACTTATAGTCAAATAATGCAGAACACTATAAGGTTTGCTTACTGTAGAAGGTATAGGTGGTCCGCTGAGGTCTCCAACAGTTCTTACGTTGAGGTAGTGTACTGCATTTCTTCCAAGGGGAATTAGCCATTTACCTAGTCGGCTTATATAGTTTGAAATCTGAGGAGTTTCTTTCTTAGTAATGCTTCTAATAATGATATGGGTTGTTAGGATGATATTTTTAATTAATGTGCGTGCATTAAGGTCTCCTGTGATTATAATGGGATGATTATTGAATTTGTTTATAAGTAACGAGAATTGCCTTTCTAGCTGAATGTTCATGTCGTTTGGTAGACACGCAGACAAGTGTGAATGCAAACTTGCTTTGTTTATGGTTTAGTATTGAGTAGTAGTATGAGTAGTGTTAATGGTGTCTTCTGATGCTTCTAATTTATTTTTGTCATATAGCTAGTCCTCCAGAGTAGTGACCTTTTGATTTGTTTCTTAAATCTTAGTGCGGAGCATAGATGTATTTAAATTTGTCAACTGATGAAGTGGACAAAGCTTCAGAAAAGCAAACCACATCAAAGAGATATTGTTTTGGTGGTTGTAGGATCTTGATAGAGGGATTTTGATTCCATAGATATTCCAGGACAGTATCCGGATTTCCTTTTGCAATGGAGTCATGAAGTTTATCATACTTTTTGTGGGGATTGATGTTGATGGTGTGGCTATAGTTGCCATTTGGTGGGAGATTTAGATTGTAATTGGGTTGTGTTGTATTTAGAGTCGGTATGTATTGTAATTGAACAAAAGGTGCATTAATTATTAGGATGTCTTAGGCAAACGTTCGGGGTGCTTTAGGTGGATTCGGGTGCATTGTCTGGGATTGACCAGGTTGGAGTAGGTGGAGCCCAAAGAATGTTTACATGTATTGTAGGCACTTACCACTCAGCGTACACTAACGCCACTAAGCGATATAAGAATATGGCATGCTTAAGTGACTGACGAGAGACAGTATTGTTGGACCGACTGATAATTTGATCACTTATTAAAGCTTTACCGCTGTTTATCACCACGTAGAGGTAAGTAGTTTATATATGTTTATACCCTGTATATTTGAAATACATTTCGCATTAATCTACTTTACACTCTACATTAATTACGCATTCAAAAATAGACGTGCGGTGCTGTGTAGGCCAAGTCTTTAGCACGTGTAACAAGCGGAAGTCTAATAGTCCTTTTCAGAATTTAAGGGACGAAAAACGTGTAACTTAAAAAACGGCACCAATATTTACATCCTATCCACCTACTGTTGGCAACGAATTTAAAGTGAGCCATGGATAGTATAAATTTAAAAGTATCAACAAATAGTTTTGTTAAGTAGCTCAAAATATATTAACAAAAAAAGGAAAATGATCCAAATTGGAATGATAACAAATTTCATTGACAAAATTAAAACTGGATACATAAGATTTAGCCAAGCCAGGCTGAGCTTACAAGAAGCGCTTATAAGTTTTCAGCAATGTTTTTAACATTCTTATTTTGGACATGCGAAGACAGATTTGTAAGACACAGAGTGGCCCACTGATCACTATTGGTCAAAAGTGTAGCATTGGTGCACACAATGATACCTGTGTGATGGTCAGTGAGCTTGGTGGTACCACTGCATGCATTACATTCAGTTCAGTTCAGTGCAAGCAAAGAAAACTTTTCCGAGCCAGACTGAGCTCACAAGAAGCGCGTATTAGCTTACACGTTGTGTCACTTAAAAGCAGCACTTGGATCAGTATTGGTCAAAAGTGTAGCATTGGTGCGCACAATGAATGCTGATATCTACACGATGGTCAGTGAGCTTGGTGGCACCACTGCAAACCTGTCTTGCACTCATCATCAGATGCTAAATGCACATGTGCAAATTTGTACACGGAATGTTGCACTTAGCATAAGGGTAGGAGCACGTTGAACTTGTTACCAGTCACTTGAAAATCAGTTTCGCGTAGTCATAGTGGTATTGCAGATGCTTACCACTAAGTGACACTGGTTTTCAAGGGACATTTTTGAAAACCAGTGTCGCTTAGTGGTAAGCGTCTGCAATGCTACTTAAGGCCCTTCCACACTTAACAGACTTTGTCTCAAGACACTTCGAGACATTGTTTTGAGACAAAATTTAGACAAAAATATTTAAAAAAAAAGCACGCGAAACATTTTAGAGACATTTTAGAAGAGACTTTTGTCTCTTGGCGTGTCTCCTCTTGAAGGACCTCTTCCCAGCGAATGTCGGTCCATCAAAGGGATGTTTTGAGACATTTTTATCGCGCATGCGCGAAATATGTGGTGACGCCAGTTTTTCGATTTTTGGGTTCCATCGTCTGCCAGTTTTTCCAAGGCAGACGACGCCGTACCGGGATTATTTCCAAAACGAGCTTAAATGTAATTTCAGCCTCGTTGATTTTAAACCTGAACTGAAATTGATGTTAAAAAAATATTATAATCAACGTTTGAACTTGGCACATTGTCGACACGTTACGTCTAGGCCTATAGGAGTGGAAAACCGGCCTATTGAGGACGTTTAGCCTACATGTTGGTTTCACAAGGTGGAAGAACTACGATCGAACATTGCTAGTGGATTTCAGATTTTCAATCAACAAATCGTCATTTCAAATTTGTATTCGCCATATACTGTAGCTTAAAAACGAGTACACTGTACGTACGTATAGCTATATGTAGGCCTATTTCAAGCTATTTCCCCCATTTCGTGCATGCGCCGTAAAAAGTGTACGTTTGAAAACATTGTCTCTCAAGTGTAGACACGAAACAAACAAATGTCTCTGAAACAATAAACGTGTTTTAGGCGCGTCCACACCTAACAGACTTTGTTTCGAGCCAATGTCTTGAGACAAAGTCTGTTAAGTGTGGACGGGCCTTTAGTGATACTGGTTTTCAAGGGACTGGCAACAAGTTCAACGTGTTCCTACCCTTATGCTAAGTGCAACCTTCCGTGTACAACTTTTCACATGCGAATTAGCATCTGATGATTACTGCAAGACCAGTCTTTTTACGGTACTTATAGGTGTGGACGGGCCTTTAGTGATACTGGTTTTCAAGGGACTGGCAACAAGTTCAACGTGTTTCTACCCTTATGCTAAGTGCAACCTTCCGTGTACAACTTTTCACATGCGAATCAGCATCTGATGATTACTGCAAGACCAGTCTTTTTACGGTACTTATAGGTGGCATACAATTGATGGCTACACTTTTGACCAATACAGGGTGGCAACAAAATTTTTATTTTCAATTTCCCTGACTTTTTCCTGACTAAAATCCAAAATTCTCTGACCAATACTTACTCGTTGATGCATATCAATTTTTTGTCATAATCAAAAATAAAATAACAATTGCAATGAGAAGCTTGGCAAAACACTAGATTTTGTTATAAGTCTAGCTGAAGAGGATTGCTGGGGATGCAGCTTCTAGCTCTAGGGGGATGGTGCATGGATAGCATTTTGCTTTTATTTGGGAAAATTTCTCTGACCACTCCCAAATTTCCCTGACATTTCCATGACTTCCCTGACCACTTTTGTTTTCCCTGACTTCCCTGACCTGTGGCCACCCTGCAATAGTGATCTGTGTGCCACTCTGTGTCTTAAAATATGCTTTCGGATAAGCGCTTCTTGTAAGCTCAGCCTGGCTCGGCTAAGCTTTCATTACGTGTGCCCTCATATAAAAAGCATGCCGCATTCTTATCCCGCTTGGTGGCGCTAGTGTACCCCGAGTGGTAAACGCCTGCAATAAGCATTCATTGTGCTCGCACCCTCAGAAATAGCAGGCTATAGTCTAAAAAGGAGCATTCGATTACCTTTGAATGAATGGACCCAATGCAGATTTCGCCTGGATGTTATTTTATTTTCAAGTGAAATTTCATTCATTATATTGGCGAAAACTACCCAGAATCGGAGGCACGTTCTTTTATTTGTTGATTAGATAAAAAGATCGCGTAATGCAGCCCCATACGTGACTCTGCACTAGCCTATTCAATTCATTTAATCAATGTGTTACTACTGTACAGTATACTTAATTGTGCCTTCAAATTCGCGACAATGCGAAACGACCTTCTTGAGAAAACGGCTGCAAGATACATGTACATATAGATGTCGTCGCTATTTGGCACAAATGCAACTAGGAAAACCCGAGGAAAAAAAATGAGATCGCACGGATTTATCTTCACTGAAATACCGCCATGGATGCCAAAATTCCGTTACACATGTAACGTCACTGCTTGTTCTCCACTTTTCTGTTATAATATAATTTAAACGTTTCGGACCGATGTCACTGTTCATGTCTTATCATATACCTTTTTTTTCGTTTCAGGTGTCTACTTTACAAAGGTGAGATCTAGAAAGTAAAAGAAAAGAACCAGAAAACGAAGACGTTAAGTCGGTAGACAAATCAACCATTATTTTTTGTTCAATGCGAAACTAAAAGCATAATGGCTTGGTTCCAAAAATTATACAAAAAAGTTCAACTTAGATCCTCAAAAAAGAATCACGGAATAGCGTACTTTTTCCAAGACCGTTTTTGGCAGCAACGTAAACATTTTTTTGCAATAACAGCTTTGCATCTCCGAGAATGTAGCAAGTTGGCAGGCTATTGTCATTAACCCCACTATAAACCTTACCTGAATCATGATCTTTTTCGAATAAGTTAGGATGTGTTTTGTTTGAAAAATGTTAAATTAAAAACATTATTAAAAGTAAACGCATCACTGAGTAAATATTGCCAGTATAATAAATTATAGTCACGAACATTGTCGACATTTGTTCCTTGTTCGAAAGCCTCTCCGTTGAGCACGGACCTGCACGGTCTCTTATTCTCCTAAAGTCCCAATACGGGAAATATAATAACTAAATTGTGATGTTCGGATCCATCAAGACTTGACTTAAATTTGTATAATGATCCCCCTTTCAAAGGGGTCCATGTACAGACTACAGGGTAAAGAACTGAATTCAGTACAGAGAGTAGTCTCGCTTTCGAGAAATTTGGCAGGACTCATGTAAGCGAGGGCAAGCATGCATGCCGGAAATAACGATTTGTAAACTCGGATGCCAGTCGATTCAACCCCCCCACAGAACCTCATGTGATAAATGAAACCCTGCTGACCTAGATAACGACAGAATCATGTCACCTATAGAACTAAAGTATACTAACAGTATGTCGATACCGGGTGTTTCAGAGTGTAAGCAGCGCCGCGTGGCGTACCTTTGGTATTGTAAACAAACAGCTCCATTCCCTGTCCACGTAATTTAAACTTTGTGTTAGAAGGTCTGAAAACGGCGTATAATTTTTTATTCCTCTCTGAGGACGAAATGTATACTTTTATTGCACACAGTATATTTAACAAATAACATCGTTAAATAAACAAGCAGTGTAACGTGGTTACGTAAGGCGCCACTAGATGGCGCCACTGTCTATGAATAAACTTGGTTGTTGTTGCACTCCCAACATGGCGTCCTCCACGATCTGATTATTACAGCACGCTACAAGCAGTAGCGTAAACACGAAGGTGCCAGGGGTTGGGGTACTGCGTCAATTATCGAGGTTAGGAAGCATCAAATTTGGATTTGCATTTACCACATGTTTCCACCATAAAGCCCAGTCCTCATCAAAGAGCAATTGGCAATAAAAATGAAAATGAGCAATGGGCAATAGCTTCAGGCCATGTCTCAAGCGGCCATTTTGAGAAATAATTTTGGTGTTTTGGCCATTTATTGCTCCTCTCTCTACCGTGGAGTGGCGGTACATCAAAGTTGAGCAAGTAGCAATTTTTTTCTCAAGTGACGCGCTTATTGTCTGCTAGCCAAGATCTTGAATACGTGCACTTCACCTATTAACATTCTGAAAACATATATCATACCGTAAACAATCTTCATAAATAATTATGACTGTACAAAATTATGAACATACTAAAATGTACTGTACTATACTATAATGTACACATTATTGAACAGCTATGAGTGGAAGACTGCTATAAACAAATACAGCTACGAGTGGAAGACTGCTATTAACAAATACAGCTACCACACGTAGCTGTTAAATTAATAGATTTCAACTCGTGTAAAACTGATGGTTTTGACTGATGGTCAACTGAGAGGTAAGTTCCTCTTTTCCGCCCAGTTGACTACCTCGTAAACCATCAGTTATCCACGTTTTCAAATCAGTAATAACTCACGTTTAAAAAACTATGTGGTAACTGATGCCATACTGGTGTGATTTTTTCAACTAGTTGAGGTTGACTAAAAAAACTAGTAGTTGGCTACATTTCCTAAACAGTGGTAACTCGTGTTTAACTAATTGGAAAACACATACAGAGAACTTGTATTGAAATATATTGTGAGTTTTTACCTGGCTTCGATCCTGCGACCTTCCATTCGTGGAGCCATCACGTTATCCACTGCACCATCCGGACTCGCAGTGAGGAATCGAATCGAATGACTGGAGGACAACTGGTAGATTTTTTGTGAATTTCATTGCATACAATTATTTAATTACAGAGAGAATTAATAACGGAAGCGCAATGTTGGCATATATTCGCCGGAAATTAAAAAACGTAAAACACAGATCACATACAACAGCAAATCTAAAACGGAAAACATCAAATAGAAAACTGTGTATTTACCGTTTTTTTGTGTCGTCCGTTTTCTGTGTTTTCCACTTGCATGTCCGCTCCGAAGCATTAATTGCTAGTTAGTTCATTTGGCACTGATGAACCTTTAACTATACCCTGTCGCTACACCTTAATAACATCAAAGCTAGCAATGCTTTGGAGCAGACAAGTGTGAAGACCTGTCCCCACCGCAGAAAAACCGAAAATGAAAATGGAAAATCAGAAATTTTACCCTGAAAAAGTTTTCCCCGCATTGTCATTTTGGAAAATTGAAAACGAAGTTCAATTTTTATTTCCCATTTTCCTCTCCTTGTCGATTTTTCCTCATTGTCGTTTTGGAAAATGAAAATTCGGTTTTTGATTTTCCAAAACGACAATGCGGGGAAAGCTTTTTCAGGAAAAATTTCTGATTTTCTATTTCCATTTTCGGTTTTTCTCTGGTGGGGACGGAATTTCACACTTGTCTGCTCCGAAGCATTGCTAGCTTTGATGTCATTAAGGCATAGCGACAGGGTATAGTTAAAGGTTGGTCAGTGCCAAATTAACTAACTAGCAATTAATGCTTTGGAGCGGACAAGTGGAAAACACAGAAAACAGACGACAGACAAAAAAAATGGTTAATACACAGTTTTCTATTTGTTGCCGTCTGTTTTCTGTGTGTTTAACGTTTTGAATTAGCTGTACGTCATTTGAGACATTAAAGCAAACTTCTTTCTGACTACCCATAGTCCTAGACGTTTTCACTCCCAAAACAAAACCATGTTCTGGCTTTAAGTAAGCTACTTTTCTAACAAGAGATCTAAATCAGAGAAAACTAAACGAAAATTATGTTGATTTTGGTTTACAGAAACTGCTGTTCCCAACACGTTGATTGTAAACCGCCGTAAATCGACTTATTCTTTATAGAGTTTACATTAAGAAATTGCATAAGCAACACTAAATGCTGGGCCAACGATTTACTTCAAAGTTTAATAAGGATCTGAGACAAAATGGCGACCTCAGTTGTCTCTTGTCTTTGTTTAAATTTCCGAGTTTTGGGAGAGTGTTAATCTTCTTCAATCACGATTCTTTTGGAGAAGTTCCTTGCTTGGTTTTCCATAGTTTGTTGCAAATTCTTAGGCTTGAGAATTTGTTAGTTGATCCCGAAGTTTCACTTCCACTGATCAATCTCGAAGATAATTCAAAGTTCAATCACAGCAGCGAAATTCGCTTGAATTTCACAATGTACAATTGTGGAATAAACTTTAAGCTTTCAAACGTTTAAGATTGCAAAGGTAAAAATGTTTATTCAAAGATAAACTAAATTAACTTTAAACAAAATTCTAATAAGGGAATGCTGGAGAGACAAACTCACGTCCAGTCCCTACAGAACCTAACAAAAAACAGAAAAAAGCATGAGATGTGCAGATCTCAAGTTCAAGTTTTGAGTTGAATGGGTGGCGGCTAATTCCATGAACTTTCAGGCTGCTTTAAAACAGGTCGTGACCTTCTTTCAGGTTTGAAGCAGCGCATTGAAGCAGCACAATTGGATGCCAATGGTGAGCCTACGTTGGCCAAACCGACGGGTGACGATGCATGCCCAATGATCGGATGCCAATGTTGGTGCAACATTGGCCCAACTGTTAGTTGCCAATGCCAATGTGTTGCCAACCATGCCAATGATAAATATACATTGGCCAACGAAGTGTGTTACTTGGGTCGTGACCTTCTTTCAGGTTTGAAGCAGTGCATCATTAGGTGAAGCGCCATAGGTTAATTTAACCACTTAGTTAAAGTAACCAGCCATTTTTAAATAACTAATTAACGTTAGTTGCTGGCATTTAAATTAATTTAGAGTCCGAGACTTGTACAATTAATTTAAGGTTGTTTCCAAAATAAACGAAATGTTTAAGTTTGGGATTAGAAGGTTACCAGACTAAAAGTGTTTTAAATTTAGAAGAGCATGTAATCACGTTGGATTATCATCTGCCTTGTTTTCCTTAGATGTTTGGATAGTTGATGACTATCCCATCTGATCCCATGCTTCTCTTAGATCTTGGAACTGGTTCATGTGATTAACATTAGAGTGAAAATACAGGACATAAGATTGTTTACAGACTAGTGAAGGATAATATGATATGAATTGCAATAAGTGCCTTTATGGCCAACTTAATTACGAAATTACAATCCAATTCCAGATGCTGCATTAATGAGTACATTGTAATTAAAGCATTAAAAATGAAACAATGTACAAACAGCGTTAAAAAGTCAATTGTGCAATCAAGAACGAAAAAGTACCTTTATCCCCTAACAAATTATTCCGCATATTTCGTGTAGTTTACTCTGAGTATAACAACTGATGGCAATGTAAAAAAACTAAGCAAGCTACACGAAAGTAATCCAGCATTTCACGTGTAGACGTAGTTTGCTCTGAGTATCACAACTGATGGCAATGAAGTAAAGTCTGAGCAAACTTGACAAAAAATATCATGCATTTATCATTTAGTTTACCCTGAGTAAGGCAGGAGATGGCAGTTTCCTTAAAATACTAGTAGTTGTCAATGACTTCGACACCATACAAAAACCCGCAGTTTGCTGAAACTATGGACGAACTGGTCATTTCGAAGAGTTTTGCAAGAGATTACCACCACTTTAATAGAAAATATTTCTGTAAGGGTGTTCGCATTATTAAACAGCTACGAGTGGAAGACTGATATAAACAATGCTGTAAATAACGGTAGATATGTTTTCCGAATCAAAATAGCTGCAGTGCACGTGTTGAAGTGGATCTTTAAACGTCGCTGTCGTCTGCAAGATCGTTGCTAGCAGACGACAAGCGCGTCACGTAATGAAATATTTCTCATTGCTCTCCTTTCATGTAGTTTTTGGTGTGGACGCTTAATTTCTCAAAATGGCCACTTGAGACATGGCCTGGAGCTATTGCCCATTGCTCATTTTTATTTTTATTGCCAACCAATTGCTCTTCGATGTTTGCGGGGCTTTACATGGGTAGAAATAATTGCGAATTATAACTCACACATTTGCCATTTATGGGAAACTTTTTTTAAAAAAACGTGCATAAATATTTGCCTGATTTTCGAAAAACACCTGGGAAATTTTCCATAAAATAATTTGCGGAATTTTACAAATATTAGTGATTTAGCAACGCTACCGTAATAGATACGGTTACCTTATTGTTACGTGAGCGTGGTTATGCGCAAGCGCGGAGTTATGTTTCAAACCGTCATCAGTTTATGTTATTGTAGGCATTACGGGCATTAGGGGCCATTCACGAAGGATGTCCGCATGTATATAGTCTAATTTAGGCAAGGGGGCCTTTCAGAAATGACGTAACGCAATTAGGGGGTTGGGGTATCTGAATTTGTGACAATAGGGGTGGCGGGTAGACTGTCAGTGTGATATTACCTTGATATATCTGTTAATGATAAGTCAGTCCGTTTATCATGCAGTGTTCCATGTAAAGTTATTTTAAAATGCTTTAAAAAGTATGCACAATTAATACTACAAGGTAAACGTAACATTTAATAAAATTATAACTGAGCAGAATGTCCTTGGACTGATGCAGACCTCGACAACCCAGAGAATTAAGTCAGGGAAAAATGGATTATTTTTTAAATTTCAGGGAAGAATGGCTTGTTTTGAAAAAGGCAGGAAAATTAAGCGAACATGTAGTCATGTTATTGCAACTTTAATAGTTAGCTAAAGTGCCATTTTACATTTTACGAGTACCAATTTTCAATTTTTTCCCGTTTACCGAGGACAATTGCAAAATTTGCCATGTTTTTTGAAGGAAAAAATGCGAAATTTGGACAAAATTGTAAAGTTTTCTCATGAATTTGCAACGTTTTCCGAGGGACAGAATAGCGAAATTGGCCACGCTTTTCCAGGGAAAAAACTGTGAAATCTGCCACGTTTTCCGACAGACCAAATTGCGAAATTTGCTACGTTTTCCGACAGACCAAATTGCGAAATTTGCTACGTTTTTCGATGGAAAAAATGAGAAATTTGCCACGTTTTCAGTGAAGCAGAATTGTGAAATTTTCCACGATCTCTAAGAACAATTTTTTAACATTTTTCGAACACAGAATTGACCTTATAAAAATTTGCGTGAGGTTATCTAAAAAACTTATAAATTTGCATGACATCATTTCTGGTTTGCACCAAGTTTGTGGACCGACGTCCTATGAAATAGGAATGGAAATTAAACGTGATTCTTAAATGATTTTCGATGTGTTAAAGTATGTCAGTTATATATGTTTAAAAATCAAATTGTTCAATAAAAAACTACCTATATTGCCAAAAATTTGATCATTGTAATGTTTGCGCAATTAAGTGATAAGATGCCACAATACATTGTGGATGACAAAGATTGAACTGGATATAAGTTGACCACCAAAAGGTGGGCCGGATTTAGAGCGCAATCAACCGTCAATTATTTCACATTTCCTTCAACAAAAAGGACATCGTTTTTCTTGACAACGACAGCCAGTTATAGCGGGACACAATTCCAGGGAGTCCTAATTGAAAATACACTGTAAAACTGATCATATATTTCGCCTTCTGCTGATTAATGGACTCTGAAAATCGATTAGGAAGAATCAGGAATCGATTATCTTCGGTCATAATAAACGTTAGTTCAAAATTTATAATTATGGGTTTAAATAATCCTTGTAAAGTTTGGTCAGCGAAAAATCAGCTTCACTCGCCTCACTTCGCAGCGAGCAAAATTCCATTGCCTAACGTGGAGGATGTTCGATTTTTTGTGGGGCCGACCTGACTCCCAAGATGGTGGATAATATCGTGCAAAACTGGCCTTACGATGTGCTAAAACTGTCAAACTGGCCTGCACGATATTTACCACGTTAAAGAAATACCATAGCAATTACGGTATTTGGAACAATACTGCTAAATCTCTCTTATAATAGGAGACATGCTGCCTGCACAAAGCCAAGCACGCAAATTAATCTTTGACCTAGTGTCAAAAAAGTGAAATCAAAAATGGAATGCGCGTTAAAAATGAACAGATGCGAATAAGCGTATGCAGTCTGCATCAAAACCACTCATCCAAAATTCAATATTATTCAAACCAATCAGCCAAAATTCAATATGATCCAAACCAATCAGCCAAAATTCAATATAATCCAAACCAGTCAGCTAATTAAATTCAATATTCTTTACGCATTCACGTTTAATGGTTAACTATCATTATAATAGGAGACATGCTGTCTACACTAGTCCTGAATACCAATAGGCGGCGCCGCATTCGCGCTCCCTGAACGTTCGGAAGTGCTCGAAAATGACGCCACTCCGAGCATGGTGACGTCACCATACGCATCCGCAGAAAAATAGCCAAAATTCGTTTCATTTGAAACGCACACGGTTCAGCTTACACGAAACGTACATGTTTCAGTGAATCAGGCGACTATTTTGTTAGTGGAAATGGGATAAAATGTGGGACCATGGGAAAGGGGTAATATTTTCTGGATCACGAACCCCCCTAGTTTAATTACCGGGTGTTCCAGAGTATTGATGGAACATTTTGAAGCAATTATAAATGCAGATCAAAAGTTCTCATGGAACAGAAAACTATTCCATCAATCCAATTTTCGACAAACAGCTGCTCTTTATAAATACAGTGTACATGTATTTGTAAAGCTCTTAAATACATGCGTTTAAATTGTAAACTTCATAAAAACTATGAATACACAAAATTTCATTTGTATGACAAGGAGTAAATTTATTCTGTTGAGGGAAAATTGTAGCATCGCAGACGTATACGGATTATCCTCTTACAAACTTTGATATTTTTTAACTATCAGTTTCCTAAATTTACTTAATTTAGCATTATATAATTTTAAAAATGTGTTTGTGGAAGTTGAAAATTATAACACATATATCCGAAATAAGTTTCAAATACATGTTTATAAAAATGCATTCCTGTCAACGCATTTAAAAATTTAAACTGTAAACAGACGCTGATTTGGAAATGTTGTTTTCAAATGCATAAGAAATGTTTCGCTATTGATATTTCAAAAGTCTCAACTAACACATTATAAAACATTTTAATTATCCAAAGATATTCCTTGAATGTTCATTGTGCAGTATTCAATTAACACAGGAAGAAGCTAATGCTCTTGAGATCTTAAAGCTTTCCAAAGAATGCGTCAATAACTCGCTTGTATAAGTAATAAGATTAATATAAGTGTTTCAACTAATCTCAATTTAAATTATATTTGAATTTGTTCTGTAAAATCAAACCGTATAACTAGGTAATACTCGTTACTTTAACAAGTCGCGATCTTACCCCTGAAGAAACAGATTCCCTTCTCTTTAATTACTATAGTTATTATCCATTAGGGAATTAATTGGCCAAAACTGCACATTAGCCTTATTTATTTGGTCATCAAAGTCGCTTAATTTCAGCTTAGGGATGCAAGCTCCATAAATTTACTAAACTCACAGCTTAATAGATGCAAAACCAATATTTAAAAGAACATACATTTGAACATATTGGACAACAATTTAAGGTATACTGTATGTTCAAATTCACTGCATCGACAATGAAATGTCAAGCATAAATTTTGAATATTTATTTTAATAACGCAAAATATATTTAGGAATCGTTTTATTTTGGAAAGGATTTTGAATCAGGGTTCAAATAATGACCATGAAACCCATTAACTATAAATTTGAATTTCAAAAAATTATTAAAATTACACATAATTGCATAAACAATCGTTAAAGCTCATGATAATGAAATGCGTTTTAATAATTTATCGAAGACGAAATAGATCGTTTGGAAAAATCGTATTTTTAATTTATTAGCTCAAATGAACGGTTCAGAACCTCATGAAAGTAGGCCTACATTATATTTTAAATTAGAATATTTTAAAAATACCATACAAATAATTTCTTAAATATGCTTTCGACTGACATCACCGAAATAAGCTAAATATTTTTATAAATGTCCTTTTAAATATGTGCTGAACTAGTCTGAAACAGTAGGCCCATATACTTGAAAATTCATTTTTTCATAAAATTCGAATTTTGTTTTTCATTTGACAATTGCGTTAGTGTAGCTATAATTGAATTTTAAAATATGAAGAGACATTTAGGAACAACGTTAAGAAAATGTTGCAGGGACCACTTAAATGAATTATTAAAAATAATTAACAAATTGCAATGAAGCAAGCAGTGGTGAATACTTTTTTTAATGAAAGGAAATAAACAACAATATTTTTTTTGCTCATAAGCTCACGCTTTTCATTTTCTATTTATGTCAAGAGTGTTTTTTAAACTAATATTTAAGATATAACGGATCCTCTTAAGTATAACATTGCGTGATATCCAAGAAAGTAGACAAGCAAATGAAACAGAAACAATCTGGAAGGTAATTTTGGTATGAAAATATCTGCATTCATTTTTCTATGAAAATATTGCGCTGGTATAGTACAGCAAAGTAATCCATCGTCAATTTTCATTAATCTTGCAGTCGTTAAATTACAGGAAAAATATAATCCTGACGATTTTCATTTGATGAAAAAGCGAAAACATGCGTGTTCTTATCTAGAAAATCGATAATGCGATCGTGTTGAGGATAAACAATGAAAACGTTATCACAAAAACATTAGCAATAATGCAAAACAACAGGCAAATCTGCTATTGTATCAAACCAAAAACAGACTAAGGTCCTTCAGTACAGTTCGAGTGGAAAAATTACAATCATTTATTAAATGATCAATAAATAATCATATTTGGTATAGGCATGTAGTTTATTTTTAATGAGTGATCTTAAAAGGCCAGGTTTGCAAAACATTCTTTTAGCATCTGTCAGTAAATGAACTAAGTTTCTGAGTGCAAAGTTAAAAAATACAGCACTGAGATACTGATTAATTCATTTTTTCTAATGGTTGTTTGCTGTCAAAGAATATTTATTACATGTACGGAAAGTTAGTCTCTGAAGGCATCTATAAAGATTCGTTAATTTCAGTACCCATTTTAAGCTGGGTTTGTTACGCTGAATTCGTCTTGTAATGCTACATGTACTTTTCGCTAAGTACCTTTTATTTTTTTAAAGCTTTATTCGGTAGATTCGTAACATCTCTATCAAAAATGCACGAGCATGCACGCACTATATGGCTTTCTTTGAAAACTTTCTGAAACGAAAAGTTAATTATAAATTTACTGTTATTGACCAGCAATGTTTTCACCTTTATGCTGAAGCACAATAGTTTGCGTAAAATGCACTTAAGTTCGCTCTTTAGGAACCTGAGTTTTGTGTTAATTATTTACGTTTGCAATATTCTGGGAATTAGTCCTTAGAAAAAGCTGTTTTGCTTTTATTTTTTTCTGAAAATTGATCACTGTTTAGCAGATGTAGAAAACCTTCATTACTGTAGGCCTACTAATTAAATGGCATTTGGAAAAAAAAGTTATCTGACAAAATTAAATACATTGTACATAAATTTCCTGTATTATTGTCAAATTAACTCGAATAAGTAAATATAAACACGCATGCATGTATATTATAAATGCATTTAGTTTATTGTGACTTTATCATTGCTGCAAAATTGTAAGTAACTAACTTTGTATTTTCTATAGAGTTGATTAGTCGTTGCTGCTACGTATACCCTCGAGCCAGTGCAAATTTACGTTCGGCAACATGGATGCGACTTAATCTCGTAGATTTTTAATTCATTATCTCATGTTTTCGATTATTTTTACCCGTTGTTGCGCCATTTATGTAATATTCATAATGTTCAAGTGATATCTTGTTTCGATTTGTTTTCACAATCTCTAACTGTAAACACCTCCAAGCTGCAGCTCAATTTACGTATTACCTCCTTAGGTTTCTTTTCAAATTAAAATGTAATTCGTGACAATTAATTGCTAGCTTATTTTGAAGCAATATGGTGGAAATATTGATATACGGGACATGCGTGGATAAACGCACGTCCCATATGCAATGCCATATTCATGTATGATCAAACACATGTTCATGTTATCGACTTGTTATCAACCATGGGCACAACGCCCGTATAATCAAATATGGCATAGACATGTATGATTAAATATGAATGCATATAGAGTGTATTTCAGGAGCTTATCTTGAGCTTATATTGATATTTCAGGCGGTGTTAACTTGGACTATTTCGAATAAAATCGTTCATTTATATAAAACATAAGCATCCATTTTCAGTGGGTGTGAAGGTATACAGCGCAATACCAAGCGACTGACGATGTTTGGTAATGCAGATGGTAAATTGAACAATTAACACATTTTTATATTGACTATTACTAGAATTTGTCAATAATACCAACTCCTAAACTATTTAGTATATCGTCTGACACTTTATACTGTAAACATGTATGCGCTTTTCCATTCAGGGCGGGCAGTTTTAAGCTCACCCTTTTGGGAGGCTGGCACTGGGGTAATAACAATAACTTAATTTACTTGAGAATCTTAACCACTGTACTGACCAACTAACCTGAACAAGTTTTATCTCAAAACACGAAACATCTTTATAATCCCGTATGTTACATTATCTCTCTCTCTGTCATTGCAAATAAGCCACAAAAAAATTGTATTGCAATATGCGTTATTTTCCATTTATATGTATGTGCATATACAGTATTATGCAGTATTTTCCATAAACGACTGAAATGACAGCTATGTTGAGAAGTGCACGTGGCTCAATGAATCATATACATGTATCTAAAATGCATTTTGCATATATTTTGAGCATTTTCAGTTTAATGCTAGTTTGGCAATTGTCCCGTAGATACGACATCATGTACAAAAGGCATTTCTCTTCTTCGTCTATATGATATGCCATGACTCTCTGAAGACAGTCGAGCCAATCAATCGAGAATCTTCAGAAGCCTCGAGGGACCTCACTCAAAAAATGGCTCAGGGCAGAACACAATGTTATAGTTTTTAAATTGATTTCTCTATCCATGACAACGATGAACTTTCTGAAATTCTTCGCTAGGTTCATCTTGGATTGTCTTATGGCCATTGGTCTAGTTAAAAACGAGTTTCTGTAGACTTAAAATTTTCATCCTCGTATACATGCATGAGATAGCCATGCAATACTCCAAAAAAAAAAAAAAAAAATAGTTAATGCATACAGAGCGAACAAAATGGTTATTACAAAAATATATTTGGAGGATGATTTAGGAATTCAAACTCCTCAGTCACATTATCTGTTCTCTGTATTTAACAGGTTCATGCACTTTGACCGGATTCCATGATATGTTTCAAGTTGTTGTCGAAACGTAATTTTACCATTCCTTCCTAAATACTTATAATATCGAACTTTCTATAACAACAGAGTTTATCCAAATGCTTTATTGTTATACAGATAGTGGTATAAATGGTAGGGTTGCAGTGAATGAGGTCTGTCGATACATTAATAATGTTGCGATCGAGTGAAAGCTTTTTTGTTCAAATTTTGAATAATACATATACGGTACATAGATTTTGCTAAACACCACACTGTATGTAAGGGCGAATTGCAATGTCTGGTTTTCATTTTAGAATAAAATAAACAGAATTGGCTTTGTATCCTTAATTTCAAACGCTTCACCGCAATACAAAAAATCTTCACTGCAATACTGGTTCCATCCCTTCACAGTGACATCTGGGCCATACTTTTATTTTAATTTTATATTGGGCAAACGTATTTTGCATTGATGGAAGCATTTACTCAATCATGATTTTCATTAACCCTTTCACTCTAGCATTATGATTCCCTTATCCAAACTTTTTGAAACTTTGGAAAATGTAACACTATATTATTAATATGTTCTCTGAATTTTTTCAGATTTTTTTATTGAAAATTAAAAGTTTTAGAAAATGTCACATTGAAATTTCAACATCCCGTAACAATGGCATAATTTATGCAAACTAAATTTTTTATGCTATTTTCGTATTCTACAGGATGTGATTTATTAGATTGATGCAAAAAAATTCACTTAAAAGTATTAGAAACTCATTAAAAACAACTTTGTTTTTAAGCCTTTTATCGCTAATTTCTTGGATTTGTGGCTTCATGTTTTCAAAATGCCATAACTTCCTGAAAAATGCTAGTAGGATGCACTGCAAACCTGCATTTTGAAGAGGGGCTATTCCTTTATACACTAAAGCATTGCGGAGCAACCAAACGTCATTTTCCCAGGCGCTATAGTGTTTTAGGCAAGTGTCCCAAATTTGGAACACTGAGAGCGAAAGGGTTAAAACCTGGTCACTTTTCCAGGTTTTACTGTATTTGTAAAAACAATTCCAACTTACTTTTTCGCCCTTTTGCTCCGCATCGTCCAGTTGACCAATTAGCCATTGCAATTCTTGAGTTGGATCCTGACTTTCGACCAATAGCCACCTGAAAAAATACATTAAAAAAACAAAGTTTTCTAAGAAGATTTAATTAATTTTAAATTATAATTTAATTTTAATTAAAGACACTTAAAAGTCTGTGTTATCCTACGATTTTTTCAATGTAGAACTACATCTGGAACTGGATTTTCTGATGTTGACGTCATTATCAGAATTTTACAAATGTCTCCACCAGAAATGTTATGAATGTCGTCATCATCAGAATTTTGATGGATAACGTCATCATTAAAATTTTAATGGGTGACACCATCATCAGAATTTAATAATTGACGACAGTATCAGTTTTTAACGCAGGACGTCACCATCAGAAGTTTAATTAATGACGTCATTAAAATTCTAATGGATGACACTATCATCAGAAATCAACAAGTGGCGTAACACATGACGTCAGCATTTCAAAAGTTTAATTAATGACGTTATCATTAAAATTCTAATGGATAGCGTCATTAAAATTCTAATCCATAACACCATCATAAGAAATTCACAAGTGACGTAACACATGACGTCAGCATCAGAAGTTTAACTAATGACGACATCATTAAAATTCTAATGGATGACACCATAATCAGAAATTAACACATGACGTCAACATCAGAAGTTTAATTAATGACGGCATCATCAGAATTTTAATGGATGACGACATCATTAAAATTCTAATGGATGGCAACATCATCAGAAATTAACAAGTGACGTAACACATGACGTCACCATCAGAAGTTTAATTAATGACGTCATCATCGCAATTTTAATGGATAACGTCATTAAAATTCTAATCCATGACACCATCATCAGAAATTAACAAGTGACGTAACACATGACGTCAGCATGAGAAGTTTAACTAAAGACGTCATCTTCAGAATTTTAATGGATGACGACATCATCAGAAATTAACAAGTGACGTAACACATGACGTCAGCATCAGAATTTCAATGTCTGAGGTCATTATTTAGTATGATGATGCCATTTTTTGTGTCATACTAAACTCCATATCTATACCCTGTTCTACGTCAATAAACGAATCAATATGGAAATTTCTGGCAAATATACATGTATTTTAACCTAATTAACAAATTGCAAATTGGAACCAAATTAACAAATTGCAAATTTTTAAAAGTGAATTCGAAATTTCTACATATTTGCCTTTATCAACCACAGACACAAATTTTTGTTGGAAATATGTGAAATTTGTGCCTAAAAATTTCATCTTGAGGTCGACTTACCAATTTCCTCCGTGGCAGTAATTCATGTTGAGCGAGATGAGACGTAGACCTGGTCGAATTTGGCTGGCGTAATAAGCACCCCTGACAAAAACAAAACAAAACAGTAAATATTTAAAAACTTTAGACATTTTGAAATTTTAGTTTTTTTTTAATGTTAATATTTGTAAATGGGTTTATACGTAACTTACTTGAGTACTGTGTCATCAGTCAGATCTGGTACGAAACCTTGCCAGCTTTCGTCCAATTGAGTGTACAAGTAGGAAATGTCCCAGTCGTCGTAAACTGCTGGAACTGGGAAGCTGCCGAGAAAAAAATGTCAGTTTTATCACTTATTAAAGTCATCTATTTTAAAAATTTGAATGTTTCTAGAATTCGAAACAGTACGATATATTTCCTAAAAAAGCAAACTATGCCGAAACTATGTGTTATCTATTCAAAAAATCCCAACATAAATGTGATTTGGTCAAAAAACTTAATGCTATGTGATATTTAATCAAAAAAATCCAAAAGTTGTGTTATTTAATCAAACAATCAAAAATTACGTGTTATTTATTCACAAAAATCCCAAAATAAGTGTGATTTAATCAAAAAATTTAAAGCTATGTGATATTTACTCAAAAAATTCATAACTTGTGTTATTTAATCAAAAAATTTAAAATTACGTGTTATTTATTCAAAAAATTCCAAAATAAATGTGATTTAATCAAAAAATTAAAAACTTGGGTTATTTAATCAAATAATCCAACACTATGTGTTATTTAATCGAAAAATTTAAAACTATGCATGAATACATGTAAATTCTAAAAAATAGTCAGTTGTGAATCAAGTTTTGTAAATAATTAACTATGAGTTGTATTTTTTTTTAAAGTAGAACATGTTTTATAAAAATATATTTAAAAATAGAAAATGTTTTTAAAAATATGGTAAAATATATACATGTATACGCTCCTATAAAACTGTGATTTGTAAACTATTAAACTATTAAATTTAAACAATTTAAAAAAAGATTTTTTTTTCACAAATAAAAATCGTGAATTGCTTATTTCGCGACGAGAGAAACAATTTCATGTACATGTATATAAAAATATCATATAAATAGAAAATCATGAACTGTGATAATGTAAATCATGAACGAGTTTATGAAAATATATAATGATGTAAAATTTGATTGTGTTTTTGACTTCACATTATGATTTCCAGAATTAGACCAAACTATGAAGTACAGTGAAACCTGTTAAGAGTGACCACAAAAGAATGCTATGTTGGTCACTGTACACAGGTGGCACTATATAAAAATGTTTTAATTAAATTAAAATAATGACATTTAGACTGTAATACACGTATCAAAAAACCACAAAACCAAAAAAGTGCAGAATCATCATGTCCAAGGGTTAAAGCAAGATGTAACGTGACTCATCCGTT
>JAQGBX010002233.1:0-21188 GCA_034698745.1 Megaphyllum sjaelandicum | reverse complement strand
GAAGACTTTACAGACTTATGTCTCACCTTGTAGCTACACCCGGTGTACACTTTTTGGGTGAGTCGAATTCGCCATAAATTTGCAAAATGGCGAATGGGACCATTTACTGGCTTTAGGGTAAAGATAGAACAATAGAATAGTATTCTAGGTTTTCAGATCAAAGGGGTGTAAAATAAAGGTCACTGGATCGTCTTTTCATTCATGCTTTATATTTCACAGCCCCCTCGTTCCAAAAAAAAAAAACCATTTCGCTGTTCTAGGAATAGGGCAGGAAGACCCAACACCAGGGCAATTTTTATTTGCCAAAGCACTACGTGCGGGAGTGAAAATCGATCCGGGGCTTTTTCAAGGACGCGTGGGAACTGCGCCGTCTCCGCGATTAAAGCGGATATCCAATGACAAATTTCCACCCGAAATAACACGAACAAAGTCTTCGACCGTGTTGTTCCTTTCCACCGGAGATAAGGCCGGTGACGCAACCCGACTTGTTGACGATTTCCTAGCGTCGGCAAATGGCGGCCGTGACATTGAAAAAAATCGAAACTGACAACGTGGTCGATTTTCCATTTCCTCGTCGTACACGGAAAGTCGAAATTTCGACCGTTTTCCGGAAATCGGTTGCTATTTCGGTTGCTCGGCGGGGGCGTGACGGTGCTAACCTAGTTTCGAGCCCAGGACTCCCTCAGTTTTCAAGTTTGTTTTACAGCCCTCATCGACGACGTCACTATAGAGCACTTAAGCTTAACAACATTTTCAGGGTCGAGTCAATTTTTTCATTTCGTAAAAAAAAAAAGAAAAAAAAAAAATGCGATACGCGTCACGAATGAAGTTATCCCGAAAGCGGGTCGAGGATGAGCTATAGGGTGTCTAGAAGGAAAAACATAGGGGGCGTCATTATCGTGGGAAGCGCCCCTTGCACGCGGGCAACCATGCAGAGTCGTCGAAAAACCACTTCGAAAACCCCCAGGGATGCCGCATCGAATTTTCTTTTTTAAACTTTTCAACCGTGAACGAAATCGAATAAAAATAAAAAGCCGTTGCGAAAGCGGCGTCTCGTTCGAGAGTCTGATGGAAATCTTTATGGATGTTGAGCGTATGGGGCGCGCTAGGTCTATTTGTTTTCAAGTGTGTCAAGGTGCATGGAAGAAAAATCTTTCGGGAACTTCCTTCAGTTTCATTCAACCGCGCTGCGTCTTCCTCCACCCATCTTTTTTTTAGCTTACTGCGCCACCATGTGGCAAATTCGCTCACGAAGTCATCCCGATCTCAAATCGAAAGAATGCGTGGGTAGAAATGATCCACGTGTACATTAGCTCGTCCTAGAAACTGCATCGACAGATAACGCGCCATTTAAGAAATGCTATTATCGTATACGGTATCGAATTCTGTTTCAAACCGTGGGTGCGCATTTAACTTCACGAAGTAAACCTGAGCAGAACTGCGCACTGTTCACGAAAAAGCGTTTAAATGTGACGCAACCTTTTTTTCATCATTCTAACGCTCGATGGGTTTCTATTGTAGGGGAACTCAAGAATGTAATTCCACGCCAGCAGTTGTGGCAGTATCTATTTGGAAACCAATTAGAATGCCTGCAGGTGCGTTCGCACAAAATCCAGCATTCCTCTTGGCTGCCTCTTACATGTAGCTACTAACAACTGCTGGCATGGAACTATTCTCGAGTTCTCCTATAGTGCAAGTTATACAGTAACCTCAGATACCATACGTGATTTTTAATGAATTTTGTACCGTTAATTTCGCTCGATTTCACGCGGCCTCAAACCGGAAATTGGCCATTCGTGAATTTTGTAACTCGTTTATGCGCAATGTGCCCAACCTCGAACCAATCTCGCCTAATCCGGCCACAAGCTCCACGCTTACGAAAACGCGGATATAACGTACTTTCACGAGATTGGCCGAGCCAAAAAAAAAAAAAGTAGACCTCCCCCCCCCCCCCCCTCATCCCCTGGCACGTTGCCACCACCGTCCGTTTCCGTCAATATCCTTATCGATCGGGGTTTCGGGTTAATTGGATGAAATTTCGAAAGCATAACGGACACGGAGCGAGGATCGTGGCGAAATTTCGGGCATCATCCAGCACGCCATCTTCGTCCATCGATCGGCGCCCACGAATAGCCCCATCAGAGTTGGACTCTCGCCCGCTCCGGTGGCGCTAAATAATGGCAGTTTTTCAAGGCTGCGGTGCAAGATGGGTCCCGAATCCTCGGCCTCCCTCCTTTAATTCAATTTCATTCCGATTTAAGGCACCAAGGACGCTCCCTCCTCGATTTCCCGAACGGCGAGGCTGCAGTTTTTGAGCCAAAAATCGCTTCGCTCCGACCTTCGTTCACATGGTCATCCTCGCTCATTAGCACGTGCTTGCTAATCGCTTCAATCCCATCAGAGCGCCAGCTGGCGGCTCATCGGAGGAGCATCCGGACAACTCTGGAAAACCGGAGATCGGCGCAACATCCTCGGAAATGGGCCACCTCAGCGTGCCTTTTCACCTTGGACCTGATATAGGCGCCATTTTCGCGTCGATTCAAATTACTGCCAAAATGAATAAATATTTTTCCGACATCCGACTCCTGTTACCCCCGCCGAACGAAGGCCAGCATCCGGAATTTCCTTGACACGCAAATTTTAATAAGGAACCGAACGACCCATCATCCTCTCGAGGAAATCGATCATTAATTATTGCGCAACGCCCGCTTAATTGCGACGCTTTTTACGGAGCTGCTCCGCCAAATTCTAACGGATCGATACCGTGGACGGTTGCCAGGCAACCGAGGTGGGGGGTGAGACGCTCCCGGGGAACTCGAACATGAGTGATGATCGAGCCAAACTCGGATTATCGCCATCGAGAAGCGTAAACGTAAAAACATTTTCTCGCTACTGTTCCTCGCGGTCGTATCGGGATCGTAAACTCCGGTTCATAGAAATGAAGGTCGGTAGGGGGCGCTCAACGTGGGGACCGCGGTAATTTCGTGGTCGACCCTAAACGGTGCATCAATTTTGTCGCGACATTACGAATTCGGGATCACGGAGAAGGCCAAAAACAAACAAATTTCGTCATTATTCTTTCGGGGGGGTTCCACTCGGTGTTCAAACGTTGAGCGAAATGAGGTCAGGGACCTTCGCGTCGCCGCCGAGGTCAGTGCTCCCCTCTAGTGGTCAATCGGCGAAGCTATGCGCTGGTCAACCCTTAAAAAAAGGCTTTTTAAGCGCGGCCCGTCGAACTGACCTTGAATTAACTAGCGTCAACAGAAAGATGACGTCATCACCTTGGAGCGCTATCGGTTTCGCGATAAGAATATAAAAAAATACTTCCTTATTACGCTAGATTATCATTATTATAATCAGCTTTGTTTGACTAGAAGGCCTACTCGGTTTACGCCATTTTTCAGCGTGAAAACGAGACTGTCTGAGATAATTGGTCGTTTAATTACGAAAAACGCGTCTTTTATTTTTGTAAAAATAACGCAAATTCGGGGGAATGAAAGTCAAATCGCAACACCTTTTTTTCTCCCATCATGGCAGGAGCACGTTGAAGCTTATTCCAGCGGCATCCCAACCAGTGTCGCTTAATTAGTGAAATTTAGTGGTATACTGCAACACTGGTTGGCAAGCGACTGGAATGAGCTTCAACGTGCTCCTACCCTTATTTCGAGTAGGCGCCGTGGCTCTCCAGGAGGCAAGATGGCGCCATCGAAACAAGATTTCGTGGAAAACAACATTTTAAATTTATTCAATCCCGACTTTTCGTCCTTGGGTTTTTTCAGGGAAGTTGGGAACAGCGGTCGAAGCGGAGGAGGATTTTCCACGAAAAACGCGGCTGTTCCCGATTGGTGGCCCCACTCGAAGCGTGGGTGCGAGGCGCCAATTTGGAATCTAATCCTTCCGGTAGAATAACGATAATAAGCCCCGTTCTCGCCTTCCTCTCGCGTGAGCAACGCAGGAGAGTATCGAAAGTACTATCATTCTCGAAACGGATCATGAAGTTTTCCCCATTTTTAAACGCCGCGTCCTGTAGCGCCACCTCGTGGCCTCGAGGGGAAACTGGCTGGTGAGCGGTCGATGATGTACAAATGAGGAAGAGGGGAAAGAAGACATCGCCACAGAATCCATGATTACTATGGTTACCCAGTTTCGCTTTTTTTTTAGGCGGTGGGTGGCGTACGTTCCGATCAGGCGCCGAATATGGTACATGTATTTCGACGAATTTGATTTGTTTTTCTTATGCAGTACTTACCGTCTCTGGACATTCCCACGGCGATGCATTTTTTTAGGCGGCAGTACTGGCATCTATTGCGATTGACCCTCAGTATGGAACACTGCTGATTTTTTGTGCAAGGCCTGTATTGGATCTTCTGTTGGATGCTTCTTCGAAAGAAACCCTGCGTGGAAGAACCAAACAAAAAAAAATTGATGCAACGATTACGACCGAACGTTAATTGGCCCCCAAATGAAGCACCAAATTACCGGGATGTTTAACGAGGGAAAGATTGGCGCTAAAATTAGAACTTCGTTAGAAGCTACGATAAAAACATGGCCAACCAAACGAATTGTCGATACAGTATTATTACATGGTTCCCCCAAAAAATTTCATTTTCAACTTCCCTGACTTTTCCAGTCGGTAAAAGGTTTTCCCTGATCAATGATAATGTCAAAAATTTACATATTTTCCAAAATCGACGCAGTAAAATATTTTTGAAAATTTACTAATGAAATTTTAAAAATTAAATTAGAAAATTGTTAAAAAAAAATTTAAAAAAAATTGCATGAATACATTTTGAAAATTTGACTACGTTGAATTTCCCCGACTTTTCCAGGTTTCAAAATTTTTTTCCCTGACCAATGATAATGTAAAAAATTGACATTTTCCAAAATCGATTCGATACAAAAAAATTTAAAATTGTTAATGAAATTTTGAAAATTACAATAGAAAAATTAAAAAAAAAAAAAATGCACGATTAAATTTTGTGGAAAATTTGACAATTTCGTGTTCGGAAAATGCAGAAATGTTTCCAAATGGGCGCCGATCACGTTGAATTTCCCTTACTTTTCCATACATTTTCAAGTCCAGGTCTGGAGGAACCCTGCATTATTTCTAGGGTACCGAACATAATAAAGTGCCAACGTTCGGAGTACGTATTGAAATTTGATAAGATGGAAAAAAGTTTTCGTTGTGAGACTTCTAGGAGAAGAAATAACGTAATTAAGAGTTAGTCGGGTACAATAAGTATACGCGCCCATAGAGAGAGGCGATATAATAAATAGGGGAACCGCGACTAATTGAGTCGCCAGAGGTCTTTGTTGAAATAAATGGCCGCCCCCCTTTTTTAAATCAATGCGCCGAAACTAGAAGTTCACGAATCCGAACGAGAGTGAGCAGGTTGCGAAGCGTGCAAAACGAAAATGCGGAGAGTTCATTCACCTCGTTCTAGAAAAAGTGAGGTCAGGCCGCCATTGAAGGAGAGAAAGGCAACGGAACACGGACGGGGGGGGTCAAATACCGCTTTTTTTTATTCGATTCTTCCCCTCAGGCTCCACTGCTATACATTACGCGTTCTAAAGCTCCTTATTAATACCATATTTGATAATCGCAGATTAAAAAAAAAAGAAACGGGCCACGAAATCGTTTTATGCCCCACTTTTTTTCTCTCTCCAAAAATTTACCGTCAGTCACCGCACGCGCCATTGAGAAATTCGATTCGCGTTAATACCGTGCAAGATTAAACAAAATGGCGTCCAGCATATCCATTGTTACTAACGAGTAGCAGATGTCTACCGCATGTTTATTATTTGCACTATACACAGGTGTTCACGAGCCAGGGTGAGCTTTTTTTTAAATTACTTTTTCGCCCGCTAGGGGCCCGGGACTTACGAGCGGGTCAACGACCTCGAGTCACCTCAAATTGAAATTGATGGCCACGAGCCCCAATTTTAATGGAGTCATTTCCTCTAAACATTACGGGAACGTGACGTCATCGATGATTCGAATGCGTCAACAACAACATTTCTAGCACAGTATACGAAAACATAGGTAGGGACACTCGATGTTAATTTTCGGTGTAAAAAAACTGCAGCGCCGTCATGTGTGCGGTGTGATCACTAAGCTGAAGCCACGGCTTTGCATTTGCTCAAGGATCAATTGATGAGAAGCTGGTAAAAGCCAATGTCTCATCCAGTTATTTTCGATGGGGAAAAGAAGTCTGATGAGCGGTCAAACTAATTTCGCCGGAAGGTAAAACGTTCGCCTAGGGGTTAGGTTGACCAAAAAAAAAATTCTAATTCGAGTGAAATTACGTCATGGCGGGGACGAAACTGTAACAAAGGGTCATTGCGAGAGCAACGAGAGGGTACCGGAAGTTAAGGTGGCGACGCAGGTCGCGTGCGTTCAAATAGGAGGAAAGCGCACGCATGCCAAAAAAAATTAAACGATCGAGAAAGCTACAGGGAGGACGAGAGAGTTCAATGAACCCTCTGGTTTTGGGGGTCTCTTTTTTACCCTCCTTTCTCCCATCTGCTTGTTCCAAGGTGAGACGAGAGAGTCGAAGCAGAATCGAAGAAAGAGAGGAAAAAAACCACCCTCTTCGGTTTTTTTGCAATGAAAGAATTTTTTCCTGGAAATGGGAAAAAAAAACAGGGAAAAGGGCCTGCTTGCGAGGGAAATATCCCAGAGGGGATAGGGAAGAAAAAAAAAAGCCCTAAAGAGGACGCCACAAAAGATGTTGCGAAGCAGCTGCTGCGTCCGTGGGTTATGGCATTTCCGGGTTATAACATTACAGTTTTTTTTTACCAGCAACCACTCCCTGATCAATACCTTATGTTGTTTTTTTCGCTATTATTTTTTTTCTGGAACAAGTACGGCACCGATGTAACGTTGCGTTTATTTTCATAGCGCGCCCCCCAATTTCAGCTTAAAAAAACTCAAGATTTTTCCCGACTCATTGTTATTCAGAAATCTAGAGCGACGAGTTTGTCAGAAAGACTATATCAATTTACTCGCTAGAAAAAAAATGATTTTAGGCTATTCATAAACGACGTCACAGAAAAATAACATGTCAGTCTGCCTTCATTCGCATGATGCGATTTCTCGAATTTTAATATCCAGGGTGGCCACACCATTTTCAATTTCCCTGACTTTCATCCAAAATTCCCTGACCAAAACTCATGCCAAAACTTACTCGTTAATGCACATAATTTTTTTGTCATAATGAAAAATAAAAGAACAATTGCAATGAGAAGTTTGACAAAACACAAGATTTTGTTACGAGTCTAGCTGAAAAGGATTGGGGATGGTGCTGCTAGCAGACCGAGTGCACGGATAGCACTTTGCTTTTATCTGGGAAAATCTTCCTGACATTTCCACGACTTCCCCGGCCCGTGGCCACCCTGATATTTTCCTGCCACGATCGGACAACGTCAATTCACGTCGTTTACGAGCAGCCCCTAGCGTCTGCGGGAAATTCCCCCCATGTTAATCCTTTTGAAAAAAATTACCAAAACCGGAGACAAAAGTGGGCATTCACGGCTCACTTAGCGCAATTAACTAACCGGGCTGCACTTTTCTCGCATAATGGACGACTTGATAATACAGGGTGCGGGCTTTCATTACGCATTCTTATTAATCCATTCTTCGCACCCTAGTCTAATTTACATTTCCCTCAAACTTTCTGACACGCATTCCCTTTCACGGAAAAAAAAAAAAAAAAACTAACAACCGAAAATCACGCTTTCCATTCTAGTTCGAAAAACCGAAAGAGGTCAAACACGTGTGAAAAAAAAAAAAATGCGGGACACCCCAGCCAAATTTACCCCAAATTCGGTCCGTGTTCCCACACGTTCGGTACATCGAGTACGAGCGCCGCAGGTGTCTCTCACTCACGAATAAATCAGAAAAAGGGATTTCGTTCGCATTTCCAGCTTTGTTTTTTTTTTTTTTGTTGTTTGTTGGTGTAATGTCGAGGCGCCACAATACATCGTCCCATTTAGCCCCCTGAACGACCTCCATTCGTGGGATTCCAGCGAAGAGCCAAATTGGATCGAAGGGGGTTAATCTCGGAAAGGTTCATTTTGGGGGAGAAAAGACACGTAAAACAACATCGGCGAAATCCTCGATATTTCCCACTCTGGACTACGGGCGCCACTAGACTTTCGAAAAAGCGAACGACCCGAAATAACGATCGTGAAAAAAAAAGGGGGGGGATGTCTGCTAAAGAGTTTATTTCGAGCTTGTGGCGCTTCATCCCACCCCCGCATCCCTCAATGGACATCGACCGTCATATAAAACGGGAAAGTAGGACGAAGCTTCGTCGCTAGACCCACTGAGTGAAAGTGGAAAAAGGTAAACAAGCGCTTACAAGATGGAGGTCAGCTCGGTCGTTCACCCCACGGGTCGACGAACTCCCCACCGGTGGCGCCCCCTGGTGACGCGCTCCTCGACGTCACCTACTTTCTCGCCTCCGCGCATCCAATCGCACCTGGCCGGCGCCGCCCTCCGACCCCGATTCCCACCAATGAGCGCAAACTGAGCCAAGGTAATGGTAGCACCAGCGCCACCACACAGGGGAGATGGCTAACGAACGGGTCGTTGAACCCCGCGCGACGTGAACTACTTCGGCGCGAACTCGTGACACCCATTCACTTTTCCCGAACGGAAACTTCTTACGTCACGAAATGCGGCCAATCGCACATTTCCGCGCTGACGGTATTGGCTTTTTTTTTTTGCTCTCCTATAACTTTCGTTATCCGATTCCGAGAAGCGTTTGTGCTGGTCGACACATTTCTTACATCATTTTAAAAGACGTTAATCGACTTAACCTGGTTTTCAAAGTTGGGGGCTCCCACTTTCTTTCCTACAAAGGCAACCCACTTAACCCTTTAAAAAGCTGTACGGGGAAACTTAAAGAAATGCCCCGAGAATACCGTAAAATACTGGTCTTATCAGCAACCAGTCGAGACTCACCAGGCAAACTTTTTTACATTTAACAGCGTCAGAAGGCTCGGACGTGAGCTAAAGGGGATTTGTTTACAAACATTCAGCCAAGATGGCAGCCTTCAAGAGCAACCTTAATTTGAGTGATGCTGGGAATGACGAGTTCAAATACGGTTTTCCACCCTCAATCCTGAATTTACGAGTACGCGTGTTTGCTTCACGGTATATCGTTTTCGAGTTAAGGAGATTTAGGGAGATTTAGCAAAAGCTACCGTAAGAGATACGGTAACCTTATCATGACGTCACCGCGCTTATGCGCATGCCCATTGATCATTCTGGGCATGCGCATAAGCCGTAAGTGATAAGGTTACCGTATCTCTTACGGTAACCTTGCTAAATCGCCCTAACGAGGGCCAACATAACGTCCTTTAAAAGCTCCGGCACACCAACCCCTCTTTAGAAAAACATGATGCCACTAAATCGCGTCGACCGATCGGGGCCAAATCCAAAAGTACGCGTCCCGGTATGCGGATCAATAGGCCACAAATATTGGATGAAAAGAAGTCGATTGATAATAATCCCGGAAATGCCAGATTTGTGAACTCAATAAGAGCGCGTAACGATCGTCTATGGGAAGGGAGGGCAACGAAACATATAGAAGAAGAAAAAAAAAACTAGTATTAATTTGAGTCTAAAAGTACGAGCGAGTGAGGCCACGATAAATAGTAATTAAGGGAGAGAGAGAGAGTGGATTCAGTGCACGCCCTAAATAAGTGCAACCAGTTTTTGAGGTCATCCGTCGATAAATATCCGGAGAGCGCTCGATTGGAATCTGAGCAGAAAGGGGATCCGATATGACGTATACGAAGCAGGTCGTTGAACTCGCTTCACCCAGATAGAGCAAAAGTGAGGCCAACAACAACAGCAGCAGCAGAAGCAGAAAAGAAAGAAAAAAGTTAACCTAAAACGAGAAGCGCGCAGAGGCAGAGCCACCACCGAAACCCTACTTTCACTCGGCTGGCCCACAATCGAGTTTTTCGGAGCAACGACCTTTGGCAACCTAAAAGGTGACGTCACCAGCACCGCTAAAGAGGGGCAAACCGAGAGAAAGGGTCATCGAAACTATGCAAGAGACGCTACCATTAAAACCTTCTAGAAATCTGCGTGCCATACCAACCCCCCAACCCCCACAACTAAAGATGAAACTGGACAGGAATTTTGGCACGTGATGACGTCATCGGAATTCAAACGGATCGTGGGGAAGATGGAGAGAGAGAAAGTGGGGTGGACTGAAGCATCGAACTGCTTGGTCACGTATGCACCACCAAATTTAACCCGCATAGCGGAGTTATTTGCATTTTCACAACTCAGAACTGTACTCGGAGAAGTTTTGCTCCATGCATCATCCTCCACATTTTTTTGGGAAAAACCTCTCGCGACTTTCTAAATTTAGGACTCGCGTTTTCGATACATTTCAACTCTGTTGTCGCATGACGTCACATCCTTCGCTGTCACGCGACATCCCGTAACTTTCGTGCTCGCGTGTTGGTTTTTGTAACGAAAATTTCTGGTACCGGCCCGTAATTGAACCAGATGGGCCACTCGAGGTCATCCCCTTTTTTGTAAAAAAAAATACAGGATTGCTGGCCTTTGTCGGACGTCTAAAAAAGCGACGTTTTGTCCAAAAGGAGAATTTTGAAGAAAAGAGGCAATAAAAAATGACAGGATAGCCCACATATGGCGCCATCATCTGGCCGTCAAAACACTCGCACCCATTCACCGGACGACCATTGAAACAAAAGGCTCGTTTTTTCAGCGGTCCCAGCGGGCGAGTTCATCAGCGCCCTCTAACGACGCTTGATTGTCCGCTAATTAATACCTTCGCATCCTGCCCTTTTACTCCCGCGCGTGACTCACGAACTCGTTTGACATTCAGTGACACCGGATGACCCTCGTCATAAAAAAAAGACTCCAAACAATTGCCCGTTTCTCGGAAATAAGCAATTTACGGGATGCTCCAATTGCAAAGACCATTCTCGCGAACTGCTCGCAAATTTCTCGGATTTTAACGAAAGATTTACACCAGATTGTGTGCAGAATTCTTCATAAAAAATTGCCAATTCTTTGATTTCGCAAAAACCATTAAGGTTTTAAAAGAGCATACACGTGTATTGCAGTTGGTCGAATTTGAAAAATTACGCCAAATGTATCCTGAATTTTTCGCGAGATTTCCATGCATCGAGAACTTATGTTTTAAACCATGAATTAGCGCAACGCGTGGGAATTAACGAACGGAGAGCGAAAGGAGTTTTTAAAAAAAGGTCAGAAAACAAAGAAATATAGACAACAAAAAAAAAGGAAAAGTGTAATGGCCGCCAGAACGTCTCGAGACGGCAGCCATTATTTTCTCCCAGAGTTCATTAGCTCGCTTACCTTGCAACCTTCACACGAATGAACTCCATAATGAAAGCCACTGGCCTTATCCCCACACACCCGACATAAAACAGTCGTACCATCAAAATCTGTAATAAAAAAAAGACATTTATAAGCAACTTATGCATTAAAAATAAGAGCGTTGAAATCTTTTTCATATTCTAAAATACACGTTTGGCTCGATTTACGAGCAGTTTTAGATTAGATGAGAAATGCAGTCTCTAATTGACACGTAAATGCATTGCATCAGCGCAAACAGAACGCAAGTTGCGTTCACTTTTTTTTTTAAATAAATCTAAATCAGAAAATCTTATATGGGTTATTTATTCAAATTCTCATATAAGCCAGTTTTTCAACCAGGTTTGAAATCCCCGCCGTTTTGAACGGGTGTCCTAAGATGACCCGGTCCTGGGCAGGTCAACGTCCTAAACGAGTTCGGACGGGGCTTACGGTACCTGCCAATACGTAAACACCTAAATTTAGAAATGCGCTCACCAGGTTCAGCGAGGGTTAGGTTAGTCACCCAAAAATTCTCCGGTGGCCATTATTCTTGTGGGGGAATTCTTTCATAGGCAGGGAAGAAAGTGGAAAATTTGAAAAACGAAACTAAGACGCTGTAGAAGATCTTCCATATATTTTACACGGCATCATCATAATTAACAGTGGATGCAACGCCAATTAATGTATTTACATAAAGAATTAGTATAGAGGTACGTGTAGGTTATTGGGAAGAAAAAATGAAAAAAAAAACCTGTAGTTCTACGTAAAAGACAACATTAAATCGACGAGGTTTTCAGGTATCGCAGTGTTAGAATAATCTGAATTTAGCAATCACCTTAATCTGGAACGAGTAAGTGTTTACTTTAAGCCAGAACAACTTAATTCACATCGGTACACACTTTAGATTTTAGGTTATCGGAGCAGCACTCGGTAAACATCGTATAATTTATTAATTGCTGCTCAAATTAGGGTTTTTGTTCCACCTTTTCACGTTTAAACTCGAATAGCTAGGTTTAAATAATTGGGTAACAGTGCGCAGCCCCATGTCCATGACAACACGACTAAATGCAACGAGAAACTTGGTTTCCATGGTTAGCATCAGGAGCATGAGACCGATGGCATTTAATACACGTGTTATAATAGTGAAATATTTAATCTAAATACTGAACAATGTCCAATTAAAGAAAAATACACCACATCAAATGTCCATTGCATTCGACAAATCACCTAGGCATTGTCTCTACATTGCTGCATTATTTCATCCACGAATTTCCCCACGCGCTCACGAGAGGGCGCTGGTGCACTCGGGTAGAAGCCATGGCTGGTCATTGACCTTGAAAGCGCTAACGAACTTCAGATGGCGGGAGTGGAGGGAGCGTCGTTCTATACTGTACTTTCTTCTACGATTTACAGCTAGCTACCTTTTTCAAGCTCAACGGCCTCCCTTTCCCTTCTCAACTCGCAAATACCAAGCAAACCAGGGGGGGATTTTTCGGTCTCGTTTTTTTTTCTTCTGCGATGAGGTGCATTTTTACGGCGCGAAACAACTCCGGAGAAGGCCATCGCCAAACAAAATGGATAGCAACAGAAGGGAGAATTAAATCCCAATTTAGTTGAATGACAAAAACAATAAAAGAACGAAAAAAATACCCCCTCAACCCCATCACCCGACCTCTTTTCTCTAATCATTATATAAAAATACTTTCATTCCCCGAATTAAACGAAAATCCTTTTACCCATGCAAGGATTAGGGTCTCTGGGTTCACTCACTGAGTGATACCTCCTTTAGAATTGACCCCAATACCGAATGAAATTTCACCGGTCTTTCGAAATAGGTAGATCATCGAGTACCCAAATCGTGAGACCCTTCGAATTTACACCAATTTACACCCAATTTACTCATTCACCGAAAAGGTAGAACAAAAAAAACTGGAACGTCAAACCCTGGGGATAGCTGCAAGGACTCGTCCGGCAAGGACCCAAAATGTTGAGGTCAGTGCTCTCGTCGGGGGTCCCAAGAGTAACCTTGAATCGTCGCTCCGTTATAATCCAGCAGTCTCGAGACGATGAGGGGGGGTAGGGAGGACTCGAAACACCCATAGATATAATCCGAAAACGAACGAACGAATTTCAACAACACCGAGTCAACTGAAAAACAAAACTTCACCTATTTTCAACTCCGGATCCTTCTTAGGCTGTTCGGAGCCCGGCAGCGAATGTAAAAGTTGCAAATCTTTCTCCGACAGAATCATTGTAGATTCTGGAGTAATTCAATCAAAGAAATTCCGTCGACTTTTCACGAAATCCAGCGGAAAATAAGACGCGTTCACAACAACAACAACAACAACCGACTGATGCACAACAACGCGTTTAAATCCAGAGTTCTTCATAGAACACAGCACGAAGGCCAAACCGAAACCGACAAATGTTAAGAACCAAAAACGAGAGCGAATGGAAGGATGAACTTGGCCGTCCAAGGTTTCAGAGGCAATAACCGCTGAGCGACTCCACTCTCGTCGACGCAACCATAGCAAACTGGATCGTGAAAATCCTCGCTGCGGGCCTTTGAAAAACGAGTCGAGTAGAGAGTCAGCGCCACCACGTACCGGCGGCCGGAACGAAAACGAATGAAGAGGGGGGTTGGAGAAAAAGAGAAGCTAAAATGGCGCACACCCCTCTACCTCTTCGTACGGCAACCGACTCACGAATGATAGCGAAAGTGATGCCAACGCGTTTATTTGAATATGAATGCACCTGCGGGCGGATAAACCTCGAACCTGTCGACGAGAGAGGGGGTACACAGCAGCCAATGCCCCTGCTCGGCGGCCATCTTAGAGAGGGCCTCGCTCATTGGCCGAGCGTCTGTAACGCAGTCGCTGATTCGTTGACCCAGTAGAGCATAGTCGTCTACGGTGTACGGACGAGGGCATTGAACTGAGCAACCGACGCATGCACCGAACCTGCCTTGACAAGGTGGACCAACGAACTTCCATTACCACGCTACTTTTTCCGAAGCGGCCACTCTCGCTACTATACGAGAGTGAACGTTTTATCTGCCATTCACCCCCGCGCGCTGCTCTCCAAAACGAGACGAATAACAGAAGAAGAAGAAGAACGAAAAAGAAAAAAAGATTCCACCGGCTAAATTAGACAGTCGTCAGTTTGGCAGAAAAAGCAAACCCAACCCGCGAGAGATCGATAGGGGGCGATGATTGAACCCGTACGCGATATGACACACGTGGTAACGTGACATGTAGCTCGGGCGAATGGACTCTTGATTGCCATACAGACGCACTGTCATGATTCGATTCGGAGTGATGCCACTCGTCCGAAAATAGCTACCGGTTACCATATATTCTTTTCCTCGAAAACCATTCAGTGTCGCTTAGTGGTGAGCGTCTGCAATACCACTAAGCGCGACTGGAAACAAGCTCGTTGTGAACGCAGCCTATGTCCAGAGAGCAGACGTTAGAAACGTACCGATAACATTTCGTTAAATAACTAACTCCACGTTGACGAACTAGCGTGTTAATTATTAATCAGTTTGTCGGAATGATGCTTTTCCGAATTAACATATGTCACGCGCAACCCTGTTGTGTACTTGTCCAAAAAAAGTACCCGAGTGTACACTTGTGTACTCCGGGTGTACTCTTTTTGGACAAGTGAAATTCGCCATAACGCTCCACTCGGGAGCTCGAGTTATAGTTGTCAGCGAGCATACCGAGGGCATGGGCATCGGTAAGAAGTTTCCAATTCACAGTTTTGGTCAGTATTTGCCATATAGATGTGAACTAGGGTGCATCCATGCTCGATCGATGGACGAACATGCCCAAAAATTAAGCTATAGGTCCACTCTGGAGGAAACGTGGAACATTTTATTGCCGATTGTTTCTGGAAACAAATTACGCGAACAATTTAAGTAACCATTATGTAAACAATGGCAACAAAAAGTTCCTCTATATTCCCTCCAGTGTGGATGTATAGGCACACGAATGCTAGAAAGACAGGATTCCAATTTAAGAATCTTTGGCAGTTTTGGTCAGTACGTATTTGCCATAGATGAGAACTACATCCATATCGCCTCGCATGGCAAGACTTCATCCAATGTCGATGTAACCTGTCCTCGATAGTAGACGGAAAACTCAACAATTGCTGTTGTTTATTCCTGCTCCACGCTCGATCAAAGTCGGAATCCGCTCCCAGGGCTACTTTCAATATAGATTCGATGGAATCGGATTCGAAAGAGATCCAACCGTGAGATCGCCGTCGACAGACGACGAATCAATAAGTCACGATTGATTCAGAATATAGGATCTCAGAGAAGCTATAAGGTTTTTGGCGAGGAATGGAAATTTGGGGTTAAAGCTCGAGTGGCACGCATGGTCGTGAGGTTACCTCCTCTGCTAATGACACACTGTTCGTCCCAAATCGCTGCTTGCATGGCGAGCATTGGTTAATCGCCACGCATTCCAATTCCTTATTTCCAAACACAAGATGGCGACCCGCTTGTTGCGCGCCTCGTGTTGAAAAGCGTACACACCACACAGGGTTAATGACCTCAAAATCGGATTTTTGCAGCGAGCGAGTGCACGAGAAAGCTTTTCTCCAGCCACTTTCACTGCTCCGTTCGTATTGTTAATAGTGTCCTCAAAATTAAAATTTATAGGACGTTCATTGTCCCATTTCGTGGAGAGCTTGCTTACGGGTGCCGAGAGAAAGCAGTTCCGTTCCCTTATTACGGAGACTAATTAAAGGTCGATCGACCAAAAGTGGGTGGCTCAGCTAGTATTTACAGAAAACAAAATTAATAATGAAAGACCAAGTCGAAGCTGTTTCTCGGAGATCGAGAAGGTCCCTTTTAGAACTCTCGAATGGCCGCCGTGGATGCCATGGATCGAATATTGCACTTCCATTTCCGGGGTCGTAATCGATAACGAGAGGTTGGAAAAGCTACCGAAACTTGGAAATCGGTTATTTTTTTTTTTTAATAAAATCATTCTCCTCCTTCACCGAAATAGGCCTATAAAATAGACCGCGTCGAGGTGAACTCCTGAGCTAACCCCCTTTTCGATGGGTTAACGAACCGAACCGTCGATAGCAGACGCGTATTTACACAATATTCGATGATAATGACAGCGCTGTTGTTTATTAAAAAAAAGGAACTTTTATATATAAAAACACTGCCAAAAAACAATGTCTAAATTTAGAGGTATAACGGATTCAAAACTGATAATGTTTATCGAACAGAGACAGGAATCCTGAAAATCTCCAGATAAATATTTACCATTCCTCCCCTGCAGTATATTATAAGATCAGGAGTTGACTGAACACGTCCACAAAAACTATATACGCAGACTATGTTATATGAAACGAAAATGATCAGCTTCAACGATAATGTTATTAGCGACATCATTTCAGAAAAATACAATACACGTGGAGCGTTGTGACCAAATAAAGTTCATCACCTAGCCCTAAATCTCAACGTATGTCGTCTTACTCATAAAATTTCACAACGCGTGACATTTCGCATCCTTGACCATCAGCGACGGCGGATAGCTGGATAGGTTTTGATTTGGATCACGAAACTGGCTGGACCCAGTCCTAGCACTCCCCACAAGAGAGAGAGAGAGTGCAATGACATCACGATGAAGACTATGGCGGAAATACCCTCCGGTCCATGCGTCCGGTGTCAGCTGGACAGGGACAGTTCCCGTTATAAGGAAGGACTTGCACGGAGAGGCGAAAGGTCAGCATGACCCTCGACCGGGGTCGTGTCGTTGCCACACCTGCCTTTTCGACGAACGAAACCGTATTGCCGAGGAGTTCAAACGCCTTGAAATCCCAGTCCATGCAGCAACGGCGATTAAACCATAAAAATCAATGAAAATTAACATGCGCGACATTTTTCGAATCTGGTGAGCAAAGAGGTTAAAGACCCCGGCCTTCAGCGCCTATAATGAACATTTTCCACGACAATAACGCGACAGAGTGGGTGAGAATTCAATCGTTACGCGACGAAATCAATACCGTTCATGGGGTTTACTGATTTCTACGATGTTGACGCATGGGGGAGGCGCGGGAGGGTCAGCGTGCAGGGGTTCCAACTCCAGTTCCGTACGAAAACATCAGGGCCGTTGACATTTTAGTCCAGGCCAATGTCCGGTGTCTTCTTTTCTCTACACCGTTAAATAAAGAGATCGAGGCGGGCAGGTAAAAGGAAGAGAGCATCAACCAATAAGCCGGCTTGGAAACATTGCGAACTTCCCGTAGGAGTATTGACGTCATTCGAGGCAAATTCGCGGCCATCTTGAAAGACAACCAAACGGATCCCGTACAAGCAAGGGGTAAAGCCAAACGGTCTCGTGCGGGCCATCTCGCGACCAACTCTGTCATCCGTGCCACGCCATGAATCACGAGGGTGGTTTCTGTTATTGCAACGATGCATCATCCGAGCTCTCGACAATTTCTACGAGAGGAAGCAAAGTCTGACGTCACTAAGTGTGTCGGGGGTAAAATCGTGCATGCATTGATCGGAAGCAGCTAGCGAACGAAAGGACCGACAAGACGTTTATGGCTTTGTTGGGATTTCGATTGATGTTACGAGTGTTTAATCAGCCATTCCCCATCGCTGATGAGTTTGCTGCGTATAAGAACTGCCTACGAGCTAGCCCAGGCCGGGAACTCTTTCGTACACTTGACCTACATCGGGAACCCCGATCAAGCGATGGACCCACGATCGGTTCGCGGTCCCCCACCACGCTTTCTTGTCTGTCACTTTCGGTGCGCCCCCGTGCGATCGTTTCACGCTTTATTCGCCGGGTCGATTCGTGAGTCAACAGACTGCAATTAAATTGACTCAGTCAACGACCTTGGTTATGGAGGATGAAGAGAGTCTAAAGAGGGGTGGATCCCTTTCCGCTTTCCCTGTACGTATAGCATCGGAGGAGATGTTCCAAAACGGATCGATACGTCTCCCGCTACTCCGAGCACACATCGCGTGGGCGGGGTGCCATATACGCGTAAGCAGGGGGCGCTGCGCTCCTTTTTACGGGGGTGGGCCATCACTCTCGCTTTTCACTCACGGCGTATACGTTCGACGTAATTCCAGCTCCATTTAGGTCTAATCAGTCACCCCGCGCCCCCCCGCCCAAACGGCGAGAGAGCCCCCTTAACGGTGGTTCTTTGAACTCCTCGACGAACTCGGTGCGGCGCTTGCGCACCAGGCCCTCGAACGAAGCCAGGTTCAGAACTAGACAGACGAAGCAGTAAAAAAGCACCGAATTCGATATTGGAACGTTACGGGCATACAATCGAACACGTTTAACGCATAAAAACACGCATTCTCGCAGTTTCGGGCCAAAGGTTTAGTTACATGTACATGCGAGCAACGCACTTTTGGGTTTTACGAGACATATGGTGTAATTAAGAAGATAAATGCTCAAAAAGATACATTTGTATTTCGATGCACGCGTATAGAAAATGCTTCGGGTACTCAGACAAAGCTTTACGAATGGCACTTTTGTCAGTCGCGAAGTCACTAGCGGAAAACCGACACGCTCGTTATAGGTTAAAAAATACACTCTTACGCAAGGTTTACCTTTTTGCGAACACGACTTTACGATTGCCAAAACTGCCATTCGTAAAGCATCCGTCCGAGACCGAGTACCCTATTGAATATATTTTTTTTTTGGCAATTGCTAGATATGGAAAGTGGCGGCCGCCTATGTCTGATTCGTACGTCGAGGGCATTGCCACCTGGTGGAGCAATCGATTTTTGTGAAACGCTTGCATTCGAGAAGCATTGGCGAATGGCGAGGAAAATTGCTCCGCGACATGCTCTTTTTTTATTATTAAGCATTTTGTCAACAACAGATTTATTTTTAGAAGCTCGACGTGCGAAAATGAAGTATATAAATAGACCGGGAAAATGGCGGCGCGGCCGCGGTCCTTTCGAATTACGATTCGTATAGAACAAAAACGACAAAGATGGCGGATGCGAACATTTGCCTATTTGCAGATTCTTAATTTGCTAAGTGACGACATTTCAAACTAGCCCCGAGACAATTAATAGGGATACTCGAACAAATTTCGCAGATCGCGGCTTGTCAGTCATTGTGTATCGACAACGGAATAACCTTAAAAATGAATGTTTCGAACCAATTAGCGTGCCGATGTTGAACACGTGACTACTGTTATCACCGAGTTTGGCTATCAGGTATAGCTGAACGAATTTTCGCGGGGCTAAAAGCAGGTTAGATGCAGGGTACACGTTACTCATTTCTTATAGCGAATTTGATTGGGCCAAAAAGTGTACACCGAGTGTAAGTTTCTGCACTCGTTTCAATCGGTTGGGCAACAGCCATACTTCAGTGTAGTAAGTGCGCCCTACGTACCTTCTTCGATTGGGTTCAATATCTGCACTTAGGGTACCTTCACAACGAGCTTTAACGCTAGCTTTTTAGGCTGGCTTTAAAAGAGTGTCGCTTAGTAACATTGCAGACGCTTACCACTAAGCGACACTGCGTAATCTTAGCCCAAGCATGTTTTCATGTGTGACGAGGCTCACACATTCTCATATCCCTTTCAGGTCCCTTATATATCTTATTTTACAATTAGCGAAATAGCAGTTGACCCTCCAAAAGGATTAAAAATTGCCAGAGGTATTTTAAACAGGTTTTTTTTGCTATTTCGAGGTATGAAACAGGGAGACAATCTGAAAAATGGAAACTTCTTCTTGAAATTTCACAAAAAATATTAAAAACTGTCATATTTTCTGTGAACTTTCAAGGTTTTAAGAGTACAAATTTACAACAAAAAATGACCACGTTTTCCTAGTGCATATTTTCACAATTTTTCACCAATTTCCCTTAGACTGGAAAAAACCTGGAAAAGTCAGGGAAGTATGGTTTATTTTGAAAAAAATCAGGGAAATTCAACGCAGTCATGGCGATCCAAAATTAATACTTCTACAAGGTTAACTTAGGGCTTATTTTCCGAGTAGAAATGTGCAAAAATTGTCCATATTTTAGGAGTACAGATTAGAAAAATTTTCTGTTTTCCATGTACAAATTAACACAATTTTCCTCGTTTTCTGAGTATTAATTTTCAAAATTTTCCACGTTTTCAGAGTTCAAATTTGCGAAATTTTCCATGTTTTTACAGTCCAAATTTGCAAAATTTTCTGCGTTTTTACAGTCTAAATTTGCGAAATTTTCATGTTTTTCGAGCCTGAATTTGAAAAAAATTCTATGTTTCTCGAGTCCAAATTTGCGAAATTTTCAACTTTTTCCAAATGCAAATTTGAAAAATTGGAATGTTCTTGGAGTACACATTTTCTAACTTTTCCATTTTTTCCAAATACATTTTTCGTGCTGATTTTTCAATGTTTTCTTACATTAGTATATTTTGCAAAAAGATTTGGTCTAAAATTTAATTCCATTTAATTCTCTTTCAATTTTACTTGTTCAAGAGCAGTTCATTTTCCATTTAGCAACTTTCTATTTTATAAATTCTTAACATTTTCAGAGAACACATATTCAAAACTTTCCACATTTTACTTGTAAAAATTTGTAAAATGTCCATGTTATTTTTTTTAATTCACAAATTTTATACTCGGAAAAACGTGGAAAAACTCGCCAATTTCTACTAGCAAAAACGCGGAAAATTTTGCAAATTTGAACTCGAAAAAAACGCAGAAAATTTCGCAAATTTGAACTCGGAAAAACGTAGAAAATTTCGCAAATTTGAGGTCGGAAAAACGTGGAAAATTTCGCAAATTTTAACTCGACAAAACGTGGAAAATTTGTCCTCAAAAACT